>PITA01005725.1:51428-107633 GCA_004023965.1 Spilogale gracilis | reverse complement strand
GTCATGATCCCGGAGACCTGGGATCGAGTCCCACATCGGGCTCCCTGTTCCGCAGGAAGTCTGCTTCTCCCTCTCTCACTCCCCCTGCTTGTGTTCCCTCTCTGGCTGTGTTTCTCTCTGTCAAAAAAATAAAATCTTTAAAAAAAAAAAAGAAAAGTAGGAATTCTTTGGAATATGAATAAAAATACATATTTACATATATTTATGTTATTTACATAGTTTCTAGAAAGGTTTAGATCTATCTATCTATGTTCTTTGTTCTAAATTTTACTTGTGCTGCATTGTCTGGCTGGCTTAGTCAGTAGAGCATGTCACCCTTGATCTCAGGGCTAGTTCAATCCCCATGATGGGCATGGAGCCTACTTTAAATAAATACATTTTACTGCTTGCTCTGTCCACATTATTGTGTTGGTAAAGTCAATCAGTATTTTCTTTAGATGTATCACATAGCTTACATTTGTTACTGTAGGCATTTCCTTTATAGGCAGGCTATCAGATTGGATCTTTAGTTCATTTATTAAAAAAATATTGAGCATTTTCACATACATTATCTCACGGATTCTTCACGGTAACACAGTGAGTTACCCCGGAGTCCATCAAAGTTAAATAATTTGCACACTTTCATACTGATTTTAAATTGAATTAAATGGGGTTAAGTGGGATTTGAAATTGATTTTCTGACTTTAAATAAAAATTTTTCTTTATAGATATATTGTAGTGACTGGGGAGTGAAGAAGAGTGAGGGAGAGGAATAGGCAGGGATTTTCAGGTTAGGAGACAGTAGTAGTGGAAAATGCACTGAAGCGATAAACCATGAGTAGATTCTCAGTTTGGCTGAAATATTGGGACTGGAAAAGGAGAATTGAAAAGTAATAATACTGGGACCTGAACAGGAGAACTAATGAGTATTAAATGAAAATTATATTAGAGCACCTAAGACTTTTTTTTTTTTCAGCTGTTTTCATAGGCCCATCACTTTTTATTGCATTTCTCAGCTGTTTTCATAGGCCAATCACTTTTCATTGCATTTTTTTCTTGTCTTTCTGCATTTTATCTCTGGAGTTGAAATAGTTGATACTCTTTCAGACAAAATTTAAAAACCTGTTACATTGAATGTTTAAAAGTATTTCTACAGAAGAACTTGGGAAAAGTGCTTGCTTTCATAGGAGACAGGTTAATTGCCTTTGATATGAGACTCGTGGTCAGGTCTCCTTTATAATCTATGCATCCTAGTTTTTTTTTTTTTTAATATTTTATTTATTTGGCAGAGAGAAACACAGCCAGAGAGGGAACACAAGCAAGGGGAGTGAGAGAGGGAGAAGCAGGCTTCCCCCGAGCAGGGAGCCCAATGTGGGACTTGATCTCGGGTCTCTGGGATCATGACCTGAGCCGAAGGCAGTCCCTTAATCAACTGAGCCACCCAGGTGCCCCTATGCATCTTGTTTTACTCATCTTGACTTTTCCTACTTGGAGACCTAGTTTGTTTGTTTGTTGGTTTGTTTCTTTTTTTAAAAAAGATTTTATTTATTTATTTGACAGAGAGATCACAAGTAGGCAGAGAGGCAGGCAGAGCAGAGAGCCCGATGCTGGCCTTGATCCCAGGATCCTGAGATCTTGACCTGAGCCGAAGGCAGATGCTTTAACCCACTGAGCCACCCAGGTGCCCTAAAACCCCAGTCTTCTAAGATTGGCAATGGAAGGAAAGTCACCACATAGTTGTTTCTGTAGTGTTTTTATGGAATATCACTTTTTTTTTTTAAGATTTTATTTATTTGACAGAAACACAGCGAGAGAGGGAACACAAGCAGGGGGAGTGAGAGAGGGAGAAGCAGGCTTCCCGCCAAGCAAGGAGCCTAATGTGGCTTGATCTGGGTCTCCAGGATCATGACCTGAGCCGAAAGCAGTTGCTTAACCAACTGAGCCACCCAGGCGCCCCTCACTTTTTTTTTTTTTTTAAGATTTCATTTATTTATTTGAAAGAGTGAGTGAGAGAGAGCATGAAAAGGGAGAAAGTCAAAGGGAGAAGCAGACTCCCTGTGCAGCTGGGACCCCGATGCAGGACTCAATCCCTGGACTCCAGGATCATGACCTGAGCTGAAGGCAGTGGCTTAACCAACTGAGCCACCCAAGCACCCCTGGAATATCATTTTTTTTCTTAACTTTCTGGCCCTCTTCAGCTAGTCGTTCCTTTTTTATTTGTTCAGCCAGACACCTCTGAAGTGAGTTTCCTAAAGGCCGAAAACAAAACAAGGATAATGAGTCAGAGAGTAACTTTCAAGTCAGTCGTCTGGTTTGCAAGGTATAGTTTAGTTCTCTTTGGTCTGTGGTCTCCAGAAGAGATACTGTCCTAGCAGATTTCTGGCCTACCATCAGATGATAGAGGTGGTTTTTCCTTTTAACATGTTTCCTTAAGTCTAGGCCTTAGATGGGAGTCAGACAGTCCATTCCTGTCAGATCCGTTTAAGGTACAATTTCCTGGTTCTAGTTTCCTGTCCAAGATCTGTCTCTTCGGGATGATCATGTCAAGACTGCTTCAGGAGACATTTCATTCCTTAACCACAGTCCTTAAATTACAGCACCAACTGGTCTGCTCTATTAGAATTCAACAGAGGAAGAGGAGAATATAGCATATACAGAAGTGTGGGAAGAAGGCACCTTTGTATTTGTACCTGTTTTCCACCCACGTTCTCAGCATTGACAAAACTTTGATGTTACCTAGAAACATGGTCATAATAATCACACACAAAGTGCAGCTAAACAAGCATCACATTTTCTGTTACTTTTAAAAGAAAAATAAGTTCTGTAGAACTCTGTGTTCATATTTGTTTTTAATTAATGCTTTGTGATCTTTCCTGTTTGATTTTAATCTGAACAAATAATGATAGCTTTGTTATTACTCAGTAAGCATGAATGTTAGTTGAAGCAGTTTTTAGAAAATAGTTCAAATCCCCAAACATCTAAATCCTGGACTGATTTAATTTGTATAGTTAAACCAAAATAATGTTTTCTAAAAGCTCTCCTATCATTTCCTTTTTTTGATAAAAAAATTTTTTTGTACAATTACCCACCACTGGATTTGACCTAGCCCCAATAGGAAGTGTCTCTGCCTTCCTGATTTTTTTTCAGTCCTTGTGGTTATCATTGTAGATTAGCTCAATGGCCCCCAGGAAGGTGACATACTGTTGGAAGTTCACCACTTGGTCCTTGTTCTGGTCCAGATCCTCCATCACCTGTGCAGTGTCTGTATCCTGCAGCTTTGGGCCAGTGGTGAGATCTTTCTGTCTCAGCTTCAGCTCCTTCCTGGTCAGGGTGTTCTTGTCCCTTCCCTGTCTGAGTACTTGTGGAGGATGGCCACAAGGAGGCCAATGGCTTGATCCAGGGACAAGCCATGGCTGGGTGCTCGGCTTGCAGGCAGCTAGGAGAACGTTGGGGAAGTGTTAAGGGACCACCTATCACTTTCTTTTTACTATGAGGACAGCAGCTGGGGCCGGAGCATCATGGGAGAGCAGCATCGGGTGCCCTGTGGCTCCTGTCCTCTCCCCAGGGCTCTCTGCCTTGCTAAGATTTTATTATGAATACCCAGCCCACAACTGGTGGGGTGTGGTTGCCACAAAGTAGCTTGGGACCCACCGCATGCCCCCTGTTCCTTCTCTCTCTCAAATAAATAAATACATCTTTTTTAAATAAGTAAATAAAATCTTTTTAAAAGATTTTATTTATTTATTTGACAGAAACACACAGCGAGAGAGGGAACACAAGCAGGGAGTGTGGGAGAGGGAGAAGCAGGCTTCTTGCTGAGGAGGGAGCCTGATGCAGTCTCCATCCTAGGACCCCAGGATCATGACCTGGGCTGAAGGCATATGCCTAACTACTGAGCCACCCAGGCACCCCTGAATAAAATCTTAAAAAAACAACCAAAGTTGTAATCATCAACACAGTATAGTACAAACACAGACACATAGATCAATGAGACAGAACAGAGAATCAGAAATGGACCCATAACTCTATGGTCAACAAATCTTTGACAAAGCAGGAAAGAATATCCAATGGAAAAAAGACAATCTCTTCAACAAATGGTGTTGGGGAAATTGGACAGCCACATGCAGAAGAATGAAACTGGTCTATTTCCTTACATCATACACAAAAATAGACTCCAAATAGATAAAAGACCTAAATGGGAGAGAGAATCCATCAAAATCCTAGAGAACACAGGCAGTAACCTCTTTGACCTCAGCTGCAGCAATTTCTTGCTAAATACATCTCCAAAGGCAAGGGAAACAAGGGCAAAAATGAACTATTGGGACTTCATCAGGATAAAAAGCTTTTGCACAGTAGAGGAAACAGTCGACAAAACCAAAGACAACCCACAGAATGGAAGAAGATATTTGCAAATGACATATTAGATAAAAGGTTAGGGTGCCTGGGTGGCTCAGTGGGTTAAAGCCTCTGCTTTCGGCTCAGGTCATGATCTCAGGTTCCTGGGATCGAGTCCCACATCGGGCTCTCTGCTCAGCAGGGAGCCTGCTTCCTCCTCTCTCTCTGCTTGCCTCTCTGCCTACTTGTGATCTCTCTGTCAAATAAATAAATAAAATCTTTAGAAAAAATTCCTTAAAAAAGAAGGTTAGTAGTATCCAAAATCTAGAAAGAACTTATCAAATTCAACACCCAAAGAACAAATAATCCAATCAATAAATGGGCAGAAGACATGAATAGACACTTTCCCAAAGAAAACATACAGATGGCCAACACATGAAAAACCAGTGGATGCACCAGAATTGTGAATCACCTGTTTTGGTTTTTTTTTCAATATTACTTTGGCTCTTTAGGGTCTTTTCTGGTTCCATACAAATTTTAGGCTTATTTGTTCCAGCTATGAAAAAAGTTGATGGTTATTTTTTTTTTAAAGATTTTATTTATTTGACAGAGAGAAACAGCCAGAAAGGGAACACAAGCAGGGGGAGTGAGAGAGGGAGAAGCAGGCTTCCCGCCCAGCAGGGAGCCCGATGTGGAGCTCTATCCTGGATCTCTGGGATCATGACCTAAGCTGAAGGCAGTCGCTCAACCAGCTGAGCCACCCAGGCACCCCAAGTTGATGGCATTTTGATAGGAATTGCATTGAATGTGTAGATTGCTCTAGGTAGCATAGACATTTTAACAGTATTTGTTCTACTTAGTCCATGAGCATGGAATATTTTTCCATTTCTTTGTGTCTTCCTCAGTTTCTTTAATGAGTGCTCCATAGTTTTCTGAGTACAGATCCTTTGCCTCTTTGGTTAGATTTAGTCCTAGGATCTTCCAGTGTTGGAGAAATAGAACAGGTGAAATAGGGGAAGAGAGGGAAAAATAAAATGAAATCAGAGAGGGAGACAAACTGTAAGAGACTCCTAACTCTAGGAAATAAACTGAAGGTTTCTGAAGGGGAGGTGAGGGTGGTGGTGTAACTGAGTGACTGGCATTAAGGAGGGCACTTGATGTGATGAGCACTGGGTGGTATATGAAACTGATGAATCATTAAACTATCTCTGAAACTAATAATACACCATGTTAATTGATTTTAAATAAAATAAAACCTAATAAAAATAGTCTGCAACATAATAATAGTGCAAGTTTTACTTTGTAGAAGTGGAATTGCTGGATCAAAGGATAAGTTTATTTATATGGACATATGCTAAATTTTGTCCAACACCCTTTCCTTTGGGAAGCATGGCTTCTCTTTCTTGTAGTCCGAGGGAAAATGCTAGTCCTAGTTACTCCTACCCGCTATCTTAAACCAGGCTAATTAGAGCCATCTCTGGATCTTCATTTTTGGGAGGAACAAGACACACTCTTTCTACAAGGATGACTAAGGTAGGAGACTGTGACTTAGTTGGGGCTGCCAATGTGTTTTTTCCCTACTGTGTTTAGAGAGTCTGGCTGATTATTGAATAGAGTCAAAGATAGCCAAAACATGGGGCGCTTGGGTGGCTCAGAGGGTTAAGCTTCTGCCTTCAGCTCAGGTCATGGTCTCAGAGTCCTGGTATTGAGCCCCGCATCTGGCTCTCTACTTGGTGGGGAGCCTGCTTCCCCCTCTTACTCTGCCCCACTGCTTCTCTGCCTATTTGTGATCCCTCTCTCTGTAAAATAAATTAAAAAAAAAAAAAGGTAGCCAAAACATGAGAGAGAGACAGAGGTTTGGAAACATCACTTAAACTTCTGGTTCCAGCCATTCTTTTTTTTTTTTTTTTTCCTTTAAAAGATTTTATTTATTTGTTTGACAGACAGAAAGATCACAAGTGGGCAGAGAGGCAGGCAGAGAGAGAGGAGGAAGCAGGCTCCCCATGGAGCAGAGAACCTGATGCGGGGCTCAATCTCAGGACCCTGAGATCAGGACCTGAGCCAAAGACAGAGGCTTTAACCCACTGAGCCACCCAGGCACCCTGGTTTCAGCCATTCTTGAAAGCCCAAAGAATATTTAAAAAAAAAAGTTTTGAGGTGTATTGCTCAATTCTCTTCCAGAAAGACTATTAATTCATACTCCCATTTCCTTCAGAGGGATTTCAGTTAGAAAAAAAGTCTCTTAATAAGATTTATGGCTTAAGCAGCAACAGACTAAACTGAATAGCTTCATGAGGGTGAGAATGCTAGGGAACTGGAGCAGGGGCATCAGATATTATACCTAATTCAAATTATGTTTCAGAATGTTACAGATTGCTACTTGTCTTTGGCCTTTATATGTCCTAAACATATTTTAAACCAGTAATTTGAGTTGTGAAAATTACAAGCTCTTCTGTTTTGTATTTGTCTGATTTAATCTAGACTGAGAGTTTCTTGAGGGGATAGTCCAGATAAATCCCAGTATTTTATGAATAGACAAATCTTTGAAACTGGAAAACAATTCTTTTAGCGCGGATACTTATGTTATTTTAGCAGACTACCTAATCGGAGGTGAATAATTATTTTGTTGGCATTTATCAAGTAGACAGATTTGTAGAACTTTCTTTTTAGTGAGTTCCCTAATAGACTGAGTTAGACGAAAGAATTTGTATCTTGGGCCACCTGGGTGGTCAGTCGTTAAGCGTCTGCCTTTGGCTCAGATCAAGATCCCAGAGTCCCGGGATTGCGATAGAGTCCTGGGATTGGGATTGAGCCCTACATCGGACTCCCTGCTCCGCGGGAAGCCTGCTTCTCCTTCTCTCACTCCCCCTGCTTGTGTTCCCTCTCTAGCTGTGTTTCTCTCTATCAAATATATAAATAAAATCTTAAGGAAAAAAAAAAGAATTTGTATCTTCCCACTTTCCATTGATGAGACCATTTTGTAGTTTACTTCTTTTCCCTTAATTCATTGTTTGTAGCTCTCTGTATATCTTATTAATCTACAAGGTCAACACCATGATTTGAAAAATAAAACAATTAACTTGTTCGGGAACTTAACATCTCAATTTATTTTCTCCTTCAAGCCGATATCCTATCATTATACTTTATTTAAAATACAGACTTAGAAACTTGAAATTGAGTATTCTTATTTAAAGAAAGTAACCAGTTTTGAGGCAAATTTTTAACTAAAAAATCTGTTTATACTTAATGACATCTGCTTGTAGGTAAAAATATGTAGGTTAGGGGTGCCTGGGTGGCTCAGGTGGTTGGGTGACTGCCTTCGGCTCAGGTCATGATCCCGGAGACCTGGGATCGAGTCTCGCATCGGGCTCCCTGCTCGGTGGGAAGCCTGCTTCTCCCTCTCTCACTCTCCCTCCCTGTGTTCCCTCTCTGGCTGTGTTTCTCTCTGTCAAATAAATACAATCTTTAAAAATAAAATATGTAGGTTAAAAAAAATGAGTTTTTTCCAGCTTAAGCTAAGACTAGATTTTTTTCCAGCTTAAGTTTTTTCCAGCTTAAGCTAAGACTAGCTACATTTAAAGAAATCAAGTGTCAGGGAACAAGGATGGAAAATAATAGTATGAAATTAATTTGCAATGGAAAGTAGCAGTTGGGACTAGAGTGAATTTTACAAATGCTTTATATAATTGTCCCACGCGGTTGTATGGAATTTGAAAAGAATGTTACTTGTTTTTCTTTTGAGACAGATATTTTACCAGATAATTTTAGCCTGAGTAAATCAAGATCTCCACAGGGTTAGATTAATAAAACTCATTTTTTTTAAAAGAGGAAAGAATTGAGAAGGAACAATTGGTTAATTTAGATTGGTGAAAAACTGAAGTCTTTTTTTTTTTTTTTTTTAAACTGAAGTCTTTTAAAACTCAAGTTAGGGGTACTGGGTGGCTCAGTCTTTAAGCATCTGCCTTCGGCTCAGGTCATGATCTCGGAGTCCCAGGATCCAGCCCCACATTGGGCTCCCTGCTTGGTGGGAAGCCTGCTTCTCCCTCACTCCCCCTGCTTGTGCTCCCTCTCTAACTGTGTTTCTCTCTGTCAAATAAATAAATACAATGTTTAACAACATAAAAAAGCATCTGCCTTGGCTTGGGTCATGATCCCTGGATCCTGGGATCAAGCCCTGCATCAGGTTCCCTGCTAGGTGGGAAGCCTGCTTGCTTCTCCTTTTCTCACTCCCCCTACGTGTGTTCCCTCTCTAGCTGTGTTTCTCTCTGTCAAATAAATAAATAAAATCGGTTGTTTTTTTTTTTAAAGGAAATTCAAACTTAGGTTGTCTGACTCAAGAATTCATGCTCAATTTTGGCCAACCAGTTTTATTACCTCATGCATATCCTCACTGCAAAAGTACAAAACAGAAGAGGACACAGTTTGAGCAATTAGAGGTGGGGTAATAGTAACAGTAATAGTAACAGTCGTCTCTGCTTTCTAAGATTGTTGAGGATTAAATGAACTCATTAATAGGGTTTTCTGCCTAGCAGAAAAAGTACTCAAAAGTAGCATTTGTTATTTTTACATAGATGTGTTTAATATTTAGGTATATTTTATGAAATTTCAGCTAGATATGGTTTTTATTGAGTTGCTTGGATGTTTTCATATTAATTGGCCAGATATGGATAGTTTAACATATTTAAAAATAGATAGCTTTTGTGCTGATTATTTTGCAGACTTCTGTACTTGACTATATGCTATTTTTTTTTTATATATTTAAGATTTTATTTATTTATTTGACAGAGAGAAACACAGCGAGAGAGGGAACACAAGCGAGAGAGGGGAGTGAGAGAGGGAGAAGCAGGCCTCCCGCCAAGCAGGGAGCCCGATGCGGGGCTTGATCCCGGGTCTCCGGGATCATGACCTGAGCTGAAGGCAGTCGCTTAACCAACTGAGCCACCCAGGCGCCCCAACTATATGCTATTTTATTTTTTTTATTTTTTATTTTTTATTTTTTTTAAGATTTTATTTATTTGACAGAGAGAAACACAGCTAGAAAGGGAACACAAGCCAGGGTAGTGAGAGAGGGACAAGCAGGCCTCCCGCCAAGCAGGGAGCCCGACGTGGGACTCGATCCCGTATCTCCGGGACCATGACCCGAGCTGAAGGCAGTTGCTTAACCAACTGAGCCACCCAGGCGCCCCCAACTATATGCTATTTTAGACAGGAACTGTATCCAATCCTTTTTTTTTTTTTAATTCTTAATCCCTAGTAAAGGGGATACCTGGCACATAGAGGACCCCTATTAAACATTTGTGGAATGAATTTTGAATTAACAGTTTACTTAGGTCAGATGGTAGCCAGGATGCCATCCTTTTCTTGCTCCCCTCCATTGCCTTTAACAGGCACTTTCCCTAAAAAGACAACTTTTTTTGTTTTTTTTTTTTTTTAAATATTTTATTTATTTATTTGACAGAGAGAAACACAGTGAGAGAGGGAACATAAGCAAGGGGAGTGAGAGAGGGAGAAGCAGGCTTCCTGCCAAGCAGGCAGCCCGATGTGGGGCTCGATCCCGGGTCTCCGGGATCATGACCCGAGCCGAAGGAAGTCGCTCAACGAACTGAGCCACCCAGGCGCCCCAAAAGACAACTTTTAATATAAAGATAATGTCTTTAACCACTAAATTATTTATTCTCAGCTTTTTTCCTGATAAGCTAAGTTTACTTTTCCTGAAGTACTTTGATTATTAGGGTTAGAGATGAGGGAGAATGAGTCACTGTATAAGTTATTGATGGGAGTGGGGGGGGATAACGGTTGCTGGCCATTACTTTTTCATTGTAACTACTCTGGAGCCATTAAGAGGGGAGTGTGGCAATAGAATCCTCTTGGAATTTAACTATGTTAAGTGTTAAAATCTCCACGTTGTCTGCTATTTCCAAATGTGCCATAGTAGGCTTTACCTAAGATGAAAGCACAGTCATATAAACATCTTGAATTATATTATAGTGTTATTTTTTAATATTAACTTCATAAATCATGCATTTTTGGTAGTTATCAAGTTGTTTAAGACTTGTTGTTTAAGACTTATTTAGGTAATTTTTCTCAAGTAGGGCTTGAGTTATATTATTATTATTATTTTTAAAGATTTTATTTATTTGACAGCGAGAAACACAGCTAGAGAGGGAACACAAGCAGGGGGAGTGAGAAAGGGAGAAGCAGGCTTCCCCCCCCCCACCCCGGGCAGGGAGCCCGATGTGGGGCTCGATCCTGGGTCTCCAGGATCATGACCTGAGCTGAAGGCAGTTGCCCAACCAACTGAGCCACCCAGGTGCCCTGTGTTATATTATTTTTGAATGTTAAATACTTTTTTTGCTTTTTAGGGATAATAGACTGTTCAAGTATTCCCTCACTTTTCCCCTGAGGGTTTTTGAATATGTTGGATGTGTTCCAGAGATTTTAATTTCAGCCAGAATAAATTTTGCATCTGCTGTGTCATATTCTTCTTTTTAATATGGTCAATGTAGTTTAACAAAATGAAAGCTAAAAACAATATCAATAGGTGCAAAAAAAAAAAGCATTTGACAGAACTCAACATCCATTTATGATAAAAAATTCTCAACAGAGTGGGTATGGAGAAATTGTACTTCAGTATACTAAAGGTCATATATGACAAACCCGGAGCTAACATCATGCTCAGTGGTGAAAAACCGAAAGCTTGGGCACCTGTCTGGCTCAATTGGTAGAGCATGTGACTCTTGATCTTGAGGTTGGGAGTTCAAGGTCCACGTTGGGAGTAGAGCTTACATTAGAAAACAAAGCTGAAAGCTTTTCCTCTAAGATCAGGAACAAGACAAGGATGCCACTTTTATTCAGCATAGTATTGAAAGCCCTAGTTATAGCAATAAGGCAAGCAAAAGAAATAAAAGGCATTGAAATTGGAAAGTAAGGAGTAAAACTTTTTGATATTTGTAGATGTCATAATACTATTCATAGAAAATCCTAAAGTCTCGGGGCACCTGGGTGGCTCAGTTGGTTAAGCAACTGCCTTCGGCTCGGGTCATGATCCTGGAGACCTGGGATCGAGTCCCACATCAGGCTCCCTGCTCTGCGGGAGGCCTGCTTCTCCCTCTCTCACTCCCCCTGCTTGTGTTCCCTCTCTGGCTGTGTTTCTCTCTGTCAAATAAATAAAATCTTTAAAAAAAAAAAAAAAAAAAAGAAAATCCTAAAGTCTCCACCAAAAATCTGTTAGAACTAATAAATGAATTTAGTAAAGTTGCAGGATACAAAGTCAATATACAGAAGTTTATTGCATTTCTGTACACTAATAATGAGCTATCAGAAAAAATAAGAAAGCAATCCCATTTTCAATTGCACCAAAAAGAATAAAATACTTAGGAATAAATTTAACCAAGGAGGTAAAATACCTGTACCCTGAAAACTGTAAGTCATTGATGAATGAAAACAAAGAAGACACACATAAATGGAAAGATATTTTGTACTCATGGACTGAAAGAGTTAATATTGGTACAACTGTCCATACTACTCAAAGCAATCTATAGATTCAGTGCAATTTTTTTTACGATTTTATTTATGTATTTGACACAGAAAGAGAGAGAGAGAGAGCGCTCCCGCGTGTGCACGCATAAGCAGGGGGAGCAGCAGGGAGAGGGAGAGGGAGAAGCAGGCCCCTCACAGAGCGGAGAGCCTGATGCAGCGCTTGATCTCAGAACCCTAGGATGATGACCTGAGCTGAAGGAAGACACTTAACTGACTGAGCCAACCAGGGGCCCGTCAGTGGCAATTTTTATCAATATTTCAGTGCCATTTTTTCATAGAACTAGAACAAATAATTCTAAAATTTGTACAGAACCGAAAAAGATCCCAAAGAGCCAACACAGTCTTGAGAAAGAACAAAACCAGAGGTATCATGTTCCTTGATTTTAAACTCTGCTACAAAGCTATAGTAATCAAACAGTATGGTATTGGCATTATAAATAGACACACAAGGGGTGCCTGGGTGGCTCAGTTGGTTAAGCGACTGCCTTCGGCTCAGGTCATGATCCCAGAGATCCGGGATCTAGTCCCATATCGGGCTCCCTGCTCTGCAGAAAGCCTGCTTCTCCCTCTCTCCTCCTCCTGCTTGTGTTCCCTCTTTCATTGTGTTTCTCTCTGTCAAATAAATAAATAAAATCTTAAAAAAAAAATAGACACACAAATCATTGGAACAGAACTTAGAGTCCAGAAATAAACTCACATGTACATGGACAATTGATTTATGACAAGGGAGCCAAGAACATACAAGGGAAGGAGGACAGTCTCTTCCATAAACTCTGTTGGAAACCTCATCAGCCAAATGCAAAAGAATGAAACTAGATCACTATGTAACACCATAAATGAAAATTAACTCAGAATGGATTCACAACTTGAATGTAAGAACTGAATCATAAAATTCCTAGAGAAAAGCATAGGTGGCAAACTCCTTGACATAAGTGTTAGCAATGTATTTGTGCATCTGATGTCAAAGGCAAGGGCAACAAAAGCAAAATTAAACAAATGGGACACATCAGACTAAAAGGTTTCTGTATAGTGGAGGAAACCATCAAAATGAAAGGGCATCCCAGTGAATGGGGGAAGATATTTGCAAATCATTTATCTGAGACGAGTTTAGTATCCAAAATATATAAAGAACTCATACAACTTGGGCCACCTACCTGGCTCAGTTGGTGGAACATGTGACTCTTGATTTCAGAGTCATGAATTCAAGCCCCATGTTGCATGTAGAGATTATTTTAAGAAAACAAAACGAACAAAAAAACAACTCATACAGCTCAACAACAAAAAAATAAAAACAAAAATAGGCAGAGGATCTGAATAGATATATTTCCAAAGAAGACATACAGATGGCTACTATGCACATGGAAAGATGCCTGTTTTTAGGGGAATGCAAATCAAAACCACAGTGAGCTATCACACTTAGAATGACTATCATCAAAAATATAAATAAGTTACAGGGCACCTGGGTGGCTCAGTCGTTAAGCATCTGCCTTCAGCTTGGGTCATGGTCCTAGGGTCCTGGGATCGAGCCCGGTATGGGGCTCCCTGCTTGATGGGAAGCCTACTTCTCCCTCTCCCATTCCCCCTGCCTGTGTTTCCTCTCTCACTGTGTCTCTGTCAGTAAAATAAATAGAATCTTAAAAAAAAAAATGTTTGAGAGGATATAGAAAAAAGGGAACCTCTGTACACTATTGGTGGGAAACAGTATCGAAATTCCTCAAAAAATTAAGAATAGTTCTATGATATGATTCACCCATTATAATGCTTCTGTATATATAAGGAATATGAAAACACTAGTTCAGAAAGATGAATGCACCCCTGTGTTCATTGCTGCATTATCTGCAATAGCCAAGATGTGGAAACAACCTAAGTGTCTTTTTTTTTTTTTTTTTTTAAAGATTTTAGTTATTTACTTGACAGAGAAAAACAGCTAGAGAGGGAACACAGACAGGGGGAGTGAGAAAGGGAGAAGCAGGCTCTCCGTTGAGCAGGGAGCCCAATGGGGGGCCTGATCCTGGGACCCCGGGATCATGACCTGAGCCGAAGGCAGATGCTTAATGACTGAGCCACCCAGGTACCACAGCAACCTAATTGTCTATCAGTGGATGAATGGATAAAGAAAATGTGGTGTACATAGAATAGAATATTATTCAGTCATAGAAAAAGGAAATCTTGCCATGTCCTTCTACTTCACCCTGCCCTGCCCTGCCCTGCCCTTTTCTTCCTCCCCTCCTTCCGCTCTTCTTCCTCTTTCCCCCTTCCCTTCCCTTTCTCAGAGAGAGAGAGAGAGCACAAGCAGGGGGAGTGGCAGGCTCCCCACCGAGCAAGGAGCCTGGTATGGGACTTGATCCCAGGACTCCAGGATCATGACGTGATTGGAAGGCAGATGCTTAACCAGCTGGGCCACCCAGGCATCCCTTGCCTCCCTCTCTTAAGAAAAAATTTGTGTGTGTGTGTGTGTTATTTTATACACCTGAAACATATATAATGTTATATACACTAGTGTTACTTCAAAAAAAAGACTTTTTTTTTTTTAAGATTTTATTTATTTGACAGAGAGAGAGATCACAAGTAGGCAAAGAGGCAGGCAGAGAGAGAAGAGGAAGCAGGCTCCCCACCAAGTGGAGAGCCTGATGCAGGCCTTGATCCCAGGACCCTGAGATCATGACCTGAGCCCAAGGCAGAGGCTTTAACCCACTGAGCCACCCAGGTGCCCAAAAGACTTTTATGAGAGAGAACATAAAATGTTTTTGGCCTAGTTAATTTCTAGAGATAAGCTAATTTTTAAATTGAATTTGAGAAAAACCTGGATTCTATAGACATTAAGTGAATGAATAAATGAAGATTATTTGTTATTTATATAGCATGTGTAACTTGATGAACAGAGAGATATGTATACTAAAATTTGTGTACATGCCCACGTGTGTATATGTACCTTATTAAAGTATGGATCTGTGAGATCTGTATAAACAAAGTTTATAGTTTACTCCATTAGTAGTTATTGCATTTCTCTTAATAATAGTAATTGACATTTTAGTAGTTTGTATTAATCGTAGTTACCATTAATGTTTTAAGCGTATAAGAAACAATGGATAAAGAAGATGTGGCACATATGTACAATGGAATATTATGTAGCCATCAAAAAATGATATATTGCCATTTGCAATGATGTGGATGGAACTAGAGGGTATTATGCTAAGCAAATAAGTCAGTCAGAGAAAGACAATTATCATATATATGTCATATATATATCATATCATATATATATAAGGAATTTGAGAAATAAGACAGCGGCTTATAGGGGAAGGGAGGGAAAAAATGAAAAAAGATGAAACCGGAGAAGGAGACAAACCGTAACATACCCTTAATCTCAGGAAACAAACTGAAGGCTGCTGGAGCGGAGGGAGTGGGAGGGATGGGGTGGCTGGGTGATGGACACTGAGGAGGGTATGTGCTATGGTGAGTGCTGTGAATTGTGTAAGACTGATGATTCACAGACCTGTACCCCTGAAACAAATAATACATTGTATGTTAATAAGAAAAAAAGAATATAAGAATCATTCTTGTATTCATTCATACAGGGCAGTGAGGGCAGCCCTTCTAAATAAAAGTAAATAATAGTTTTTTTCAGAGTTAAGTGATACTAGTTCAGATAAATTAAAAAAAACCCAAACAACTTGTTTGAGTATTTATTTGCTATATCTCATATTTCTAACTTCATGTCTTTTGGGGATAAAAATGTGGAGGGATACCTTGGTGGCTTAATCAGTTAAGCATCTGACTCTTGATTTTGGCTCAGGTCTTGATCTCAGGGTTGTGAGATCAAGCCCCATGTAGGACTCTGTGCTGGGCATGAGCCTGCTTAAGATGCTTTCTCTCCAGGGAACCCTATTACACTGTTGGTGGGAATGCAAGCTGGTATAGCCACTCTGAAAACAGTATGGAGTTTCCTCAAAAAGTTGAAAATAGAGCTACCCTCTGACCCAGCAATTGCATTACTGGGTATTTACCCCAATGGTACAAATGTAGTGATCCAAAGGGGCACCTGCACCCCAGTGTTTATAGCAGCAATGTCCACAATAGCTAAACTATGGAAAGAGCTCAGCTGTCCATTGACAGATGAATTGATAAAGAAGTTGTGGTGTATATATACAATGGAGTATTACGCAGCCATCAAAAATTTGAAATCTTGCGATGTGGTTGGAACTATAGGGTATTATGCTAAGCAAAATAAGTCAGTCGGAGAAAGACAATTATCATATGATCTCCCTCAGGCAGAATTTAGGAAACAAGACAGAGGATCATAGGGGAAGAGAGAAAATATTGAAGGAAACCAGAGAGGGAGATAAACTGTAAGAAACTGTTAATCATAAGAAACAGACTGAGGGTTGCTGGAGGGGAGGAGGATGGAGGGATGGGTTAACTGGGTGATGGACATTGGGGAGGGTATGTGTTTTGAGTGCTGGATGTTGTGTAAGACTGATGAATCACAGACCTGTACCCCTGAAACAGATAATACATTATATGTTAATTAAAAATAAATAAAATATTACTGTTCAATGTTACAAAAAGATTCTTTCTCTCCTTCCCCCTCTGCTCCTCCGCTCCCTCTGCCTCCCCCTTGTCTCTCAAAAACAAATGTGAAATCATTAAAATTACAATAGAATAGGAAGGACATAAGCGCCTGTTTCCTTTTGTCCATACCTGAATGTTGTTTTGTTTTGTTTTTTAAAAGATTTTATTTGTTTGACAGAGAGAAACACAGCTAGAGAGGGAACACAGTAGCGGGAGAGAGAGACGTAGAAGCAGGCTTCCCGCTGAGCAGGCAGTCTGATGTGGGGCTCGATCCCAGGACTCCAGAATCAGGACCTGAGCTGAAGGCAGAGGCCCAACCACTGAGCCACAAGGTGCCCCTATACCTGAATTTTTTTTTTCTTTTTAATATTTATTTGAGAGCTTGAGTGAGGGAGAGTGAGGGGAAGAGCCAAGGGAGAGGGAGAAGGAGATTCTCCCACTGAGCATGGCACCAGATGCGGGGTTTGATCTCAGGACCCCATGACCATGACCCCTTAAGAAGCAGATGCTTAACTGACTGAGCCACCCAGGTACCCCTAAATGTTGATTTCTTATGCTGATATTTTTTGTTTAAAGGAGCATTGATTTTGTTTAAGATTTTATTTATTTGAGGGGGTGCGTGGGTGGCTCAGAAGGTTAAGCCTCAGCCTTCGGCTCAGCTCATGATCTTAGGGTCGTAGGATCAAGCCCCACATTGGGCTCTCTGCTCAGCGGGGAGCCTGCTTCCCCCTCTTTCTCTGCCTGCCTCTCTGCCTATTTGTGATCTCTCTGTCAAATAAATAAATAAAATTTAAAAAAAATAAAGAAAAGATTTTATTTATTTAAGAGAGATGAGAGCATAAGCAGGGAGACGGGCAGAGAGAGAAGCCAACTCCCCACTGAGCGGGGAGCCTGATGCAGAGCTCTAGCCCAGGATAATGACCTGAGCTGAAGGCAGACTCTTAACCGACTGGTACCCCCAAAATAAATTCTTTAAAAAAAAAATTGAGCCTTGAAGGATTGGATATCTTTTTTACTATACATATGATTATGAAAAATTGCAAAGCTGCCTCAACACTGAAAGAAGTTTACAGTGAACAGTGCATGCCTGTCATCTACATTGTATGCTTAACATTTTGCTATATTTTATTACATACTAATCTCTCTACTTAATTCCTTTAGCATCTATTTATTATCTCTTTTTGGAGGCATTTCAAAGTAAATTGTTGAAAACAATGCCGAACTAGTTCACCTTGCGTGTCGTGAACATTCTAGAGTGTGAAAACATTCTTCTGATGTAGTATTTACATGTAATGAGATACACATCTTAAATTTACATTTTTAAAACTTTTTTTTTAAAGATTTTATTTATTTATTTGACAAAGAGATCAGAAATAGGCAGAGAGGCAGGGAAGCAGGCTCCCTGCTGAACAGAGAACCTGACGTGGGACTTGATCCCAGGACCCTGAGATCATGACCTGAGCTGAAGGCAGAGGCTTAACCACTGAGCCACCCCGGCGCCCCTCACTCAGTATGTTTTTGAGATGTATCCAATTTGTTATTTCTGTCACAAGTTTCTCCCCCCCCCCCCATAATATACAACAGTTTAACCCTTCTATTGATGGATACTTTGACTATTTCCAGTTCTTGGCTATAATGAATAGAACTGCTGTGAATATTCTTGAGTCTTTTGTGAAAATATGTTTTCATTTCTCTTGGGTAAATATTTAGCAGTTGAATTTCTGGGTCATAGGTGGGTATATGCTTAATTTTTAAGAAACTGCCACATCTTTTCCCAAAAGGATTGTAGCATTTTATTTCCCTCCCAACATTGAGTGAGGATTGCAGTGATTCTGCAATCTCATCAGTATATGTATTGTCAATCTTTTTAGTTTTAGCCATTCTGTGAAATGTGTTTTTCTTTTTTTGAAGAGTTTTATTTATTTATTTGTCAGGAAGAGAGAGCACAAGCAGGGAGAACGGCAGGTAGAGGGAGAAATAGTCTCTCTGCTGATCCCAGGACCTGGGATCACAACCTGAGCTGAAGGCAAGATACTTAACTGACTGAGCCACCCAGGCTTCCCTGTGATATGTGCTCTAATATGTCACTGTGGTTTTAATTTCTAGCTTTCTCCAATGATAAGAATAATATTGGTTATTTTTTTAAAGATTTTTTTTTTAAAGATTTTATTTATTTGACAGAGAGAAACACAGCCAGAGAGGGAACACAAGCAGGGGAGCGAGAGAGGGAGAAGCAGGCTTCCCGCCGAGCAGGGAGCCCGATGTGGGACTTGATCCCGGGTCTCCAGGATCATGACCTGAGCCGAAGGCAGTCGCTCAACGAACTGAGCCACCCAGGCGCCCCTAAAGATTTTATTTATTTATTTGACAGAAAGAAACACAGCCAGAGAGGGAACACAAGCAGAGGGAGTGAGAGAGGGGGAAGCAGGCTTCCTGCTGAGCAGGGAGCCCGACGTGGGGCTCGACCCTGGATCTCCGGGATCTTGACCTGAGCCGAAGGCAGCCGCTTATTTTTTCTTATGCTTATTGGTGAAGTGTTTGTTCAAATAGTTTTTCTATGGGAACATTGGATTGTTATTTCTTTATTGGCTTAATTACTTTGTATATGGTGGTACTCTAAAATTAGCTCGCTCTTCCTATACCAGATTGTGCCTTTAATGGACACAGATTCAACTACTGGTAAAAGATCATTAGTTTTATTAAAATAAAAATACTGTAGACTTTTAATTCTATTACCACATTGTGGGTAGTGAGGGTATATTATGAGAAAAATTGTGGACTTGCAAAATTTCGATGTGATTTTTATTTTTTTAAATCATTTATTTTTTAAGGGTTTTTTTTTTTTTTTAATGTATTTAACAGAGAGAGACACAGCAAGAGATGGAACACAAGCATGGGGCGTGGGAGAGGGAGAAGAAGACTTCCCGTGGAGCAAGGAGCTTGCAATGGGGCTCAATCCCAGGATTCTGGGATCACGACCCGAGCCAAAGGCAGATGCTTAACAGCTGAGGCACACAGGCATCCCTTAGTGTGATTCTTAAAGTGATGTAACTAATTTCTTTGCTGTGGAACAGGAGAACCAAACTATCCAAATCAGAGGAGAATGATATAGATAAATCTTAAAGTAACTATGAATTGGGGCACCTGGGTGGCACAGTTAAGCGTCTGCCTCTTGGTTTCTGCTCAGGTTTTGATCTCAGGGTTGTGGGATTGAGCCTCACATCTGGCCCCTGTGCTCAGTACAGAGTCTGCTTAAGATTTTCTCTCTCGGCTCAGGTCATGATCCTGGAGACCTGGGATCGAGTCCCACATTGGGCTCCCTGCTCAGCGGGAAGCCTGCTTCTCCCTCTCTCACTCCCCCTGCTTGTGTTCCCTCTCTGGCTGTGTTTCTCTCTGTCAAATAAAGAAAATCTTAAAAAAAAAAAAAAAGATTTTCTCTCTCAAAAGAATTAAGACTTATTTAAATCTCTTAAAAATATGAATTATTTTTAGGAAGTAAATAACTATTTGAATATATGAAGTTTATCTAGTACGATCCAGGCATTAGTGGGGTTAAAAACACAATAAATGGTAATGAGATCACTTGTTTTTGGATTTGACATTGTTTGTTATTAAAAGGCCTCAATACAAGCTACCATGTATTTGTTCTCTTTGTATTTCTTGTTGTTTTAAAAGGTCTACAAATTGATTCCAGTTATAATAATTTTAGCATAAAAGAAATAACTTATTACTTCATAAAATGGGTTTATTTTGTTCTCCTTTAAAGGTTATTATGTTTTGGACTCTTAAAATGTTGATGGTTTAGATAAGGTATATCTGGTATTGATACAACATTTTTACCCTGTTGTGGAAAAATCATTTCATAAGGATCAAAGGTATTTTCTGAGTATTTGATATTATTATTTCTGCAAATTGTACAAAGGGTGGGCGCCTGGGTGGCTCAGTGGGTTAAGGCCTTTGCCTTCGGCTCAGGTCATGAGTTCAGGGTCCTGGGATCGAGCCCCACATTGGGCTCTCTGCTCAGTGGGGAGCCTGCTTCCTCCTCTCTCTCTGCCTGCCTCTCTGCCTATTTCTGATCTCTCTGTCAAATAAATAAAATCTTTAAAAAAAAGAAATTGTGGGGCGCCTGGGTGGCTCAGTTGGTTAAGCGACTGCCTTCGGCTCAGGTCATGATCCCGGAGACCTGGGATTGAGTCCCACATCGGGTTCCCGGCTCCGAAGGAAGCCTGCTTCTCCCTCTCTCACTCTCCCTACTTGTGTTCCCTCTCTGGCTGTGTTTCTCTCTGTCAAATAAATACAATCTTTAAAAAAAAAGAAAAAGAAATTGTACAAAGGGTGAGAGAGTCCCTATAGTTAAGGCAATGTGGTTACAGTGTACTTGTAAATTTTTAAAATTTATTTTAGTTTTTTATTTTTATTTTTTTGTACCAGTAAAAATTTAAAAAACAATATTTACCAGATTTTTACACCCAGAAATAAGATATTCTTTTCTTCTTTCTCTGTTATGGTCTAAGGATAAGTGTTTTTTTTGTTTTGTTTTGTTTTATTTATTTTTTTTTTATTTTATTTTTTTGTTTTGTTTTATTTTTAAAGATTTTATTTATTTATTTGACAGAGAGAAACAGCGACAGAGGGAACACAAGCAGGGGTAGTGAGAGAGGCAGAAGCAGGCTTCCTGCCAAGCAGGGAGCCCGATGTGGGGCTTGATCCTCGGTCTCCGGGATCATGATCTGAGACGAAGGCAGTTGCTTAAACAACTGAGCTACCCAGGCGCCCCTGTTTTGTTTTAATTTAAGTAATCTCTACACCCAGTGTGGGGCTTGAACTCACAACCTTGAGATCAAGAGTTGTACCTTCTTCTCATAGAGTCAGCGAGGCACCGTTAAGGACAGGATTTTTTATGTTGAGTGAGAGGAAAGAAGTACATGCAAATTAATAGTAGTAGCTAATATTTATTCAGCGCTTCCTAGATATACAAACACATTACAAACATCTCATTTAATCACCATAGTTTACTGATGTGGAGATACTCTAATTATTTCCATTTTACAGATGGAAATTAGAGGCGTCAGGTAACTTGTCTAGAGTTTTGCATTTTAGAGTAAAGGACCTGGGAATCAGTTCCAAACATTCTGTCTACAATCTGTATTCTTTTAACATCTGAGCTGTGTGGCTTCATTTTAGTGAAATGAATTAGATTTTCCTTGTTTGAAATTAAATGAGTTTGGTCCCAAGGAAAAGAGGGACGTTATTGTAAATGGTACAGAAAAGATCTAGAAATGCAAGGGCTTGGTGCATAGGAGCTGACACTAGCTCCCAAACGCAGGCACATAGCCTGTCTGTTGCTTATTTTTTGCAGGCCTTTTCTCTTCAACTCCCCTTTTTTCCTATGGACCAATTCCTTTGCTCCCTAGGGTTTCATGTTTTATTGTGACTTCCACTAGCTGTTCTACTGCTTCTCTCTGGCTCTGCTGACCCCTCTGCTCTCTTCCATTTCTTGGGATAAATCATCTTGCCCTTTCTCACCTTTTTGAGGTAGACCACATAAGTGAGTGGGTTGCCCTTTGGGTACCTATCCTGCCCGGTCATTTCTGAACAGAGGTAAAGCTACTTTATTCAAAACATGGCCATTGACCCTCAGTGTGGTCATAACATTTTCACCAGAAGTGGGGTAGGAGTCAGCAGGTGTCATACAATTTACTGATTGAGTTATCAAAAAAAAAAAAAAAAGGTCATGTGAATTTTTACTAGATAAATATTTTCCAAGGTATGTTCCACAAAATAGTTCTAGGCAATGGCCTGTGAAGAGTAGTAACTTTGGCTAAATATATGTGGAGAATTCTGCCTAATATATTTACTTCTTGGAGGTTCATAGTGTGGTTTTGAGAAACCCTGCAGTATGAAAGTTTGATGAGCTCTTTTTACTATAACATTTCCCATGCTTACTTGATCACAGAACTCCTAATATATGATAAATAATATCTTACTGAGCAGTGCTTTGGGAAGCATCGCATTCAAGTAAGGTGGGAGTTTTCTTACTTTTTTCTGATTAGTGTTACAGAATGCTGTTGGTAATTCTATTTGGCAGTCATTGACAGTAGATGATGGTTGTTAAAAATATGGGCTTTGGCCTACATAA
The DNA here is from genome assembly GCA_004023965.1 of Spilogale gracilis. Lineage (NCBI taxonomy): Eukaryota > Metazoa > Chordata > Mammalia > Carnivora > Mephitidae > Spilogale > Spilogale gracilis. The sequence continues at coordinate 85,069 of PITA01005725.1, read as the reverse complement.
GTAGGATTTTAATTTCAGCGGTACTGTTTATTATATGTGATTTTACATAAGAATCTAATCTTGGGACACCTGGGTCATATATATATATGGGTCATACATACATATATATATATATATATATGTGTAGGCCAGTGGCTTAGTCAGTTAAGCATCTGACTGGCTCAGGGTCTTGGGATCAAGTCCACGTTCATCAGGGAGTCTTCTCCCTTTCCTTCTGCCGCTCCCCCTGCTCGTGATCTATCTCTCTCTCAAATAAATAAATACAGTCTTAAAAAAAAAACTTAATCGGGGTGCCTGGGTGGCTCATTTGGTTAAGCGACTGCTTTCGGCTCAGGTCATGATCCTGGAGACCCGGGATCGAGCCCCACATCGGGCTTCCCGCTCCGCGGGAGGCCTGCTTCTCCCTCTCTGAGTCCCTCTGCTTGTGTTCCCTCTCTAGCTGTGTTTCTCTCTGTCAAATAAATAAAATCTTTAAAAAAAAAAAAAAAACAAAAAAAAAAACTTAATCTTTATGGGTCTCAGTTTGCTAATTTGTGATATTTCCTATTGGGTGCTTAGTCCAGTGTCTGACAGTAAATACTTGGTAAGTTGTGACCTGTAAAACTACCTGTGTTTCTATGAGAAAATGTTTGGGTTTACCAGATAGGGCAATCATTCTTCTATAGTAGGAAATTATCTTATACCTGAATACTTTTGTATATTTTTATTTTTTTAAAGATTTTATTTATTAATTTGACAGAAACACAGCTAGAGAGGGAACATAAGTTGGGGGAGTGAGAGAGGGAGAAGTGGGCTTCCTGCTGAGCCAGGGAGCCCTAATGTGGGGCTCAATCCCGGGACTCCAGAATCATGACCTGAGCCAAAGGCAGACACTCAATGACTGAGCCACCCAGGTGCCCCTGAATACTTTTATCTAGCATAATTCATGTGTAGACTTAATTTTAGGGTAAATATGGAATTAATGTGGGTTTGAAGGAGAATTTCAATTCAGAGAAAAGATATTGATGGCAGAGAGACTATTAATTCTTCTCTACTTAAGAGGAGAAAATATTGGGGTGGCAGAAGGTGGGAGTTACCCTGTGAGATCTGCTGTATAGGAGTGTGTGTCTGTAGGGGGTGACAGTATGGTGAGAGACCACGCCCTGGAGAGCATAGGCTAGATTTTTAAGTCTCAATTTACCTAATGATGTTTTGGTTTATAAATCAATGCACATAATGCTCCAAGTGTGAGAGGTAGCTGCGCCCCATTTCTGAAAACAACAACAACAACAACAACAACAACAACAAAAGGGTTTGCATCAGTTGTTACACTTTGTATCATGAGTCCTTTCCACTTTGCCAGAGTTAGTCAGACCACGGATTGGCATCAGTGATATATCTGTAGGTCAAATTGGCTTATAAATGAGCCTGACCTAAGAACTGTGCAGTAGTTCTGTCTTACAAAATGGTGAATTCAGTCAGTGTAATCCTTTTCCTTAGGGAATTTGAATATGAGATAGCAAAGAAAACAGTAAGCAGAGGCTCAGGACAATAGAAACCATGTAGCAGAGAGAGTAGGCCTAGTGGAGAATAAAACATAGCCAGTGTCATAGTAGAGGCCAAATCAAGAAACAGTTGTGACAATGTTAGAGTTCTTACTGGATACTAGCCATTGGTTTCTTTTTTCTTTTCTTTCTTTCTTTTCTTTTTTTTTTTTTTTTTAAGATTTTATTTATTTGACAGAGAGAGACACAGCCAGAGAGGGAACACAAGCAGCGGGAGTAAGAGAGAGAGAAGCAGGCTTCCGGCTGAGCAGGCAGCCCGAGGCGGGGCTCGATCCCAGGACTCCGGGATCATGACCCAAGCTGAAGGCAGAGGCTTAACCACTAAGCCACCCAGATGCCCCTAAAAGCAGCTTTTTAACAAAATTAGCCATTGTTCATAGCATTTAGAAATCTATGATTAACTAAACATTAAAATATTGATGCAGCTTTACTAGGAAAGTCTAATGTTATTCAGCTTTATTCTCTTTTGTTTATGAAAAAAGAATGTTGGGATAATATATTTTCATAGGTGTGATATTAACTTGTTTACTTTTGCTGAGATGTGTTTTTTCTCTCTTTTATTTATATTTCAAATATTTAGCCATTTCCTTTAAAGAATTTGACAAACAAGTAGATTTGTTTTTTTATGGAGTGCTTTCCTAGGCTTTTCATCCAGAGTCAACCTGATAATGGGGCAAAAGACCAAATGCTTTTTTTTTTTGGTCATTGTTGGAGAATCTTGATCTATGGATTATCTTAAAGTATCGATAAACAAAATTATACTACGACTCACTATTAGTAATATTTTAGGTTAATAGTAATTCTTACCTCTTGTGAGAAAAAGTGTCCTTTAGCAAAAACAAATGCAGACTTCCTGCAAAGTAGTCACTGTGTTCTTAGTATTAATTAATTAAATTAATATTTAAGTGTTGGTAGAGTCTCTGATTTAGATATTTGTTATAACTTTTTGTTTCTCCATAGAATCAAGAACACAGCCAGAAACAAAAAGAAGCTTTAAAAAAAGACAATTTTTTTTTTTTTGGCAGTTTACCTTCTTTCCTCTATGTATAATTACTTTGTAGGATCAAAAAACATCTGTTGCAAAGGTGTGTATAACCCAGTCTATATAGCAAGTTTCTGTTTCTAAATGTAAAGGTGTAGTCTGGATTCCTGTTTTAAAAAATGAGAAATTTGGAGTGCCTCAATGGTTCAGTCAGTTAAGCATCTGCCTTCAGCTCAGGTCATGATCCTAGTGTGCTGGGATCTAGTGCCACGTGGAGCTCCCTGCTCAGTGAGGAATATGCTTCTCCCTGCCTGCCACTCCCCTGCTTGTGCATACACTCTCTCTTTCTCTCTGTGTCAAATAAATAATTAAAATCTTAAAAAATAAAGAAGAAAAAATGGGAGATTCTAAGACATGACAAGGACATGGGGAAACACTGACTTACCCCAAGACAAAATGGAATCGAGACCTGTTTAGAATCATCTACTGTGGTCTGACATAGATGTATCTAACATCATGTCACTTTCATTCATTTTAGTTTCAAAGGTTTCTGCCAAGGAAGGTCTGGAATCTGGAGTTTTCTTTGAAGTTTCCAGTAGTGCAAACCCCGTTTCCTCTGTAATCTGTTTCTACTTCAGATTCGCTGAAATCCCATGAAGGTGAAATAATGTTTTGTTATTTTTTTTAAACTTTTTTTTTTAAAGATTTCATTTATTTATTTGACACACAGATCACAAGGAGGCAGAGAAGCAGGCAGAGAGAGACAAGGAAGCAGGCTCCCTGCTGAGCAGAGAGACCGACTTGGGCCTGGATTCCAGGACCCTAAGATCACGACCTGAGCTGAAGGCAGAGGCTTTAGCCCACTGAGCTACCCAGGCGCCCGAAATAATGTTTTTTTGTGTCTTCACTGATGCATGTCAAAGGCATAACATTTTAATTTGTCTTTATTTACTTATTTTTTTGAAGATTTTATTAATGGACAGAGAGAGACACAGCCAGAGAGGGAACATAGCAGGGGGAGTAAGAGAGGGAGAAGCAGGCTTCCTGCCACGCAGAGAGCCCGATGTGGGCCTTTATCCCGGAACTCTGGGATCGTGACCTGAGCCGAAGGCAGACGCTTAATGACTGATCCACCCAGGTGCCCCTTAATTTGTCTTTAATGCTGCTCCAGTGTAAGCTTCAGAATCACCAGTGTATATTTCAGTGCAATAACCAAGCACTGTAACAGAAAGTATTGCTTAAAACTAAGGGCTTTGTGGAAATAATAGCGTTTTCTTTTCTCTCTCTTTTTTTTTTAAAGATTTTGTTTATTTGACAGAGAGAAACACAGCCAGAGAGGGAACACAAGCAGGGAGAGTGAGAGAGAGAGAGAAGCAGGCTTCCTGCCCAGCAGGGAGCCCGATGTGGGGCTCAATCCCGGGTCTCCGGGATCATGACCTGAGCCGAAGGCAGTCACTTAACCAACTGAGCCACCCAGGCGCCCCAATAATAGCGTTTTCAAATTTGCCGATCAGACTGTGGATATACCCTACATCAGAGTAGGTGGATGAGTTCTGAAGAATTAACACCAGTGCCTGATGGTGATAATCCAGTGCCTTGGCATACTTTTTAAACTTCTTGTGGACATGTCCCAAGTTGTTCAACAAAGGTTTCCATTTGTCAACTGTTACCTTGTTCCCAGTTGCTCTAATTTTTTCCAAAGCATCGAGAAACCTTTGTTCTGCTGTTTTCTATTCTCCATAATGAAATGCAAGCATACCAACCTTGTGCATAACAAAAGGATATTCTAGTGCAATGCTTAGTTTGTGCACAGCTTAGCACTTGGTCAAAGAATCTTTCAGCCAATTTTGAGTTATTGGTCAGTCCCATATTCTAATCCAATGTATAGCATTGGCAGATGACCCTTTCATCACCTGCATTTCTATGAAGTAAGTAGCCATGGTGTCAAGCACCAAATAAATGCCTGTATGTTACCCCCACGGGCCTATACATCTTCTCAAGTGTTGTTACTTTGCTGAGGTGCCTCTGGAAGTTCATTTTTTTTTCTTTTTAAAGATTTTATTTATTTGACAGAAACACAGTGAGAGAGGGAACACAAGCAAGGGGAGTGAGAGAGGGAGAGCAGGCTTCCCACTGAGCAGGGAGCCCGATGTGGGGCTCGATCCCGGGTCTCCAGGATCATGACCTGAGCCGAAGGCAGTTGTCCAACCAACTGAGCTACCCAGGTGCCCCTGGCAAGTTCATTTTTATGATCATGCATGAGATAATAGCATCACATTACAAAACAAGACACAGGATTCCACACCAATTAATGAGAAAGAGAAAAGTTCATTTGCTTTATTCAGTTCCACAAGTGTCCTTATGTACAGGTAAATAGTTTGTATGGAAAGGATCTTTCACCATTACTAAAGAAGTAAGCTTGTAGCACTATTCATTCATTCATTCATTCATTCAATCATTCGGTCATTCAGAGAGCATGCTCACAATGTGGTGGGTGGGGGGAGAGGGAGAGATACAGTTTTATTTATTTGTTTATTTTTATTTTTATTTAAGGTTCTATTTATTTCTTTGACAGAAATACAGCAGGGGGGGGAGGACACAAGCAGGGGGAGTGAGAGAGGGAGAAGCAGGGAGCCCTATGTGGGGCTCGATCCCAGATATCTGGGATCATGACCTGAGCCGAAGGCAGTCGCTTAACCAACTGAGCCACCCAGGCACCCTATTTGTTTATTTTTAAAAAAGATTTTATTTATTTATTTGACAGAAACACAAGTAGGGGGAGTGAGAGAGGGAGAAGCAGGTGTGCGGGGATTGATCCTGGGACTCTGGACTCCAGGATCATGACCTGAGCTGAAGGCAGACGCTTAACTGACCCACCCAGGCGTCCCATGGGAGAGATACAATTCTAATGCCATGGGGGAGTCCTGCACGGAGCTTCATCTCACAACACTGAGATCATGACCTGAATGGAAATTGAGTCAGATGTTTAACTGACTGAGCCACCCAGGCATCCAGTTCGTAGCACATTTTATTTATTTTTTATTTTTTTAAAGATTTTATTTATTTGACAGAAACACAGCTAGAGAGGGAACACAATCAGGGGGAGTGAGAGAAGGGGAAGCAGGCTTCCCGCTGAGCAGGGAGCCCAATGTGGGGCTTGATCCAGGGACCCTGGGATCATGACCTGATTCGAAGGCAAAGCCTTAATGGTTGAGCCACCCAGGTGCCCCTGTAGCACCTTTTAAAATCACAGTTATAATATTGTTTTTTAGCTAAAGACAGTGTTGCATCCCGATTCTCTTGCAAACCGTATATATAATCAGGGAGGGCAGTTTCACTAGGATTCTTATACTTCTAAAATTTGTTCTCAAATAGAAAGCACAGGAATTCCTGTTTTTCAGTACAGAGCATGGTAAGAGGTAGTGTCTCAAGTAGTTCATTTTTTTCTTGGGCTGTCAACATGTGTGACATTAAAAGATCAAATGCTTCAAAACAGTAGGCATGGAGTTTCAAAATGTCTTTGTAAGTGTAGGTTGCTGGGGCAGGGTTATCCAGGGCATCTGAGATTTTCCCTCTTAAGAGACAAATGGAACTCTTTTTGGAGGACCATGACATTTCCCAGTCATTGGAGGGGTCTTTAAAGGCACTTTTATCAGGTATTTCTCAAATAACCTTTTGTTGATTGGCTCCTCCATATCAAGAATATCAAGAGCTTACTGATGCTTTCTTGCAACATAATGGCATGTAGCTACAAGGTAGCGACATGCTTCACACAATTTGTCCAGTTTTTGTGACTGAAGTGTATGAGCTGCTCTGTGATATTGTGTTGTCAGGTAAAGACACTGAGACAATCAGTATACGTCCTGGAATTCCTCAAGAGAGAGTAAAGCTACTTTTCTGCACAGAGTGGAGTACTCTGATACTGTTGCTGGTCCAGCTACTCCCGAGTTCACTTTTGCAGCTGCTACGGATTCATGGCTGGGCAGCATTCATGGCTGGGCAGCCGAGGGGTCCAGCCAAGTGCATTCCAACTTGCCTTCCTTGATGCTGCCTGCCAGGCTTGCCCTGAGTTTGTGTTGCTTTAAAAAAAATATTTTAAGGGGCGCCTGGGTGGCTCAGTTGGTTAAGCGACTGCCTTCGGCTCAGGGCATGATCCCGGAGACCCGGGATCGAGTCCCACATAGGGCTTCCTGCGTGGCGGGAAGCCTGCTTCTCCCTCTCTCACCCCCCCCCCCCCGCTTGTGTTCCCTCTCTGGCTGTGTTTCTCTCTGTCAAATAAATAAAAAATCTTTAAAAAAATATTTTAAGCAGTTAAAATCACTGCCATAAATATTGGGTACTACTATACCGACAGGGCTTACTTCTGATTGTATAGAGTTCTTACCTCTATCTGTTGCACCCCCTAAAAAGAAAAAAAAAGACAGATTCTCAGAAATAGAAGTTGTGGCTCTGTTTCTACTTCCTTTTTCCCATTATTTAAAATTTTTAAAAAAAAATCAAGTTATATATTCATATAGCTTAAAATCGAATAGTTCTATGAAGCATATTAAAAAACCCAGTATTGGGGCGCCTGGGTGGCTCAGTTGATTGAGTGACTGCCTTCGGCTCAGGTCATGATCCCGGAGACCCTGGATCGAGCCCCACATCGGGCTCCCTGCTCGGCGGGAAGCCGGCTTCTCCCTCTCTCACTCCCCCTGCTTGTGTTCCCTCTCTGCCTGTGTTTCTCGCTGTCAAAAAAATAAAATCTTAAAAAAAAAAACAACCAAAAAACCCCAGTATTGTTCTCCACTATTCTGTCACTCACCTTTTGTTTTTCTCATCCCCAGAGGCAACTCAGGAAAGTTTTTTTTTTTTTTTAAAGATTTTACTTATTTATTTGACAGAGAGAAACACAGCTAGAGAGAGAACACAAGCAGGGGAGTGAGAGAGGGAGAAGCAGGCTTCCTGCCAAGCAGGGAGCCCGATGTGGGACTCGATCCGGGTCTCCGAGAACATGACCTGAGCCGAAGGCAGTTGCTCAACCAACTGAGCCACCCAGGCACCCCAACTCAGGAAACTTTTAAAGCTGATTCTTTTGCTGTTTACTGCTTGTGGCAGAGGCTGCTAGTTGTCCCTCTTTCTCAAAAATGGAACCTCTTGTTTTTAGCTGGGTGCATTGCTATCTGGAATGTAAACATGCTGCAGTCTTCTTGTAGCTAGTTGTGGGGATATGACTAAGTACTGAACACTTAGTCACTTGTGAGTTCTGGGAGGTGTTTTTAAGAATAAGGAGCAGAGGGCACCTGGGTGGCTCAGTGGGTTAAAGCCTCTGCCTTCAGCTCAGGTCATGATCTCAGGGTCCTGGGATCGAGGCCCGCAACGGGTTCTCTGCTCAGTGGGGAGCCTGTTTTCTCTGCTCTCTCTGCCTACTTGTGGTCTCTATCAAATAAATAAATAAAAAATCTTAAAAAAAAAGAAAAAAATAGTAAGGAGTAGAGTCTTCCGTAACCTTCTTTCCTGCTGGTTAGAAGGTGGATGTTGGGGACACCTGGGTGGCTCAGTCAGTTAAAGCATCTGCCTTCAGCTCAGGTCATGATCCTAGGGTCCTAAGATTGAGTCCCGTGTCTAGTTACTTGTTCAGAGGGGAACCTGTTTCTCCCTCTGAGTGCCACACCCCCTACTTGTGCTTTCTCTCTCTCTGAGATAAATAAATGAATAAAATCTTTAAAAAAAAAAAAAAAGGTGGATGTTATAGTTGGAATTTGAGCCTCCATCTTGGACTGGGAAATAAAAGCTATTGTTAAAGGTTGTAGAATGAAAGGATAATCATGAATTCTCCATATGAGTCCTAGAATTACTTCATTTATGTGGAGAGAAAAAAATTTCCATTTTAAGCTCTTGAGGTTTCTGGTCTCCTGTAACCCAACCTAACCCTAACTAATATGCCTCCATGTCTATAAAGAAATATTATTATTATTACTATTTTTTTGGTTAAAATATTTTACTGTATTTCTTTTTTTTTCTCAAATATTTTATTTATTTATTTGATAGAGAGAGAGACAGCGAGAGCGAGAACACAAGCAGGGGCATGGTAGAGGGAGATGCAGGCTTCCCGCTGAGCAGGGAGCCTGATGTGGGGCCCGATCCCAAGATCTTGGGATCATGATCAGAGCCAAAGGCAGGCACTTAACAACTGAGACACTCAGGGCATCCCTTGACTATATTTTTTGATTTCTTGTCATGAAAATGGGGCTTGACTTTAACCTAAGTTATTACATTTGCCTGCTCAGACACACTTCCCACTCATCTGCCATCTTCCCATTATCTTGTTAAACTGTAGTTTTGGTGAAATCAGTATTCAGTGATTTTATTTTGACTGTGTAAGTGAACTTAATAATAATCTTTTGTTTTTTTGCTTAGTTTTTTATTGCTTATCATTAATTCAAACCCAACTAATTCTGCCTGTTATCTGAAATCTCTCCACTAGCTTTATCTTCTTGAAGATCTCTCTCCTTGGGCCTTTTGAGATGCTTTAATCTATATTAATTGCTTTGTATCATACAACACTGATATCTGGAATTTATCTTCCCTCATTGTTTTGAGGATTGCCTTTTTTTTCTCTTCCTTGTGTTAGATTGCTTTATTCTTGGATCTCACCTCTTATTTTTTTTTCCATAATGTTGTTGAAGCATATCTTCTAGTGGCATCTTGAGTAAGGGAGGGTACAAAGGAAGTAATATTACTGAGATCTTGCATGTCTGAAATGTTTTTATTCCTGAATGATAATTTGGATTAACTAGAAGTAATTTTCCTTCAGAAGTTTGAAGTTATTGACCCATTGCTTTTTAGATTTCAAGATTGTGGAGGGTCTAGTGCTACTTGGATTCCCAGTCTTTTCTGTGATATTGTTTTTCCTCCCACAGAGCTTTTAAAATCCTGTATATGTTCCTGTTTTTTGGAACTTCATGGCTTTTAGTGAATCTTTTTGTATTCATTATTCTAGACCAGCGCTAGGCTCCCAGACTGGTAGCTTGTGAACTTAAGGTCCTTCCATTCTCCACTGTTTCTCTTCTCTTTCTGGAAGCCCTGTTTTCATCTCTTTGGTTTTGTTTTTTAAGATTTTATTTATTTACTTGACACAGAGAGAGAAAGGGCAAGCAAGATAGAGATATGAACAGGGGGGAGGGGCAGAAGGAGAAAGAGAAACAGAATCCCCACTGAGCAGGAAGCCTGATGCAGGGCTTGATCCCAGGACCCCCGGGATCCTGACTTGAGCCAAATGCAGATGTTTCACCAACTGAGCCACCCATGTTTCCCTGGTTTTTGTTGCTGTTGTTATTCTTTTTACTGTTCTGTTAGTGTCTTCCTTTTATTCCCCCATCTCCTGTTCATTTCTGCTATCATTAAAAATATTTCAACAGTTCTTTTTGTTTCTTGATATTCCTTTTCATAACATTTGGTTCTTGTTTTTTATGGTTGCAATATTTTCTCTTATGTCTCTAAAGATAATACTGATTTTAAAAAATGCTTTTGTTTCCTTGAATATCTTTTTTCCCTAGCTTCCCGCCACCTTTGTTTTAGTTTTATTTTTCCATGTTAGAAGCTTTCTTTAGCTTTCTCCTAATCTTGTTTTAGTTTTAATTTTCCATGTTAGAAGCTTTCTTTAGCTTTCTCCTAATCTTGTAGTCATTGTGAGGTTTTTGGACTATTGGCTTCACCATTGGTTAAAAATGGGTGGTTATGCGGGGATTGGGTTTGATAACTTCCCTGTTTTTTATAATTTTTACCTTTGGTTTGTCAGATTTCTCAGAGAAGGATCTTTTAATTTCCTGCTGGGAGATATAGATTTGGTTGCCAGAATTTGGGGAGTGAGGTAGAGGAAGATTGAGATTGCAGAATTCACTCTGCAAAACTTTTACACAATTCCCTCTCTTTTCAGTTTGATGTTCCTGCTCACAAATGCTAAGTATTCCCATAGGCCAGTTATTCTCTTTTAAATTTTTTTGTGATAGTAAATCTCAACTCTTCTGCTGGGTTGGAGCAAGTATAGTTACTTAGGTACCTAGAGAAGGGGGAGTATCTGGGCATCTAATTGCTTCTTTTTTTTTTTAACTTTTTTATTTATTTTTTATTTTTTATTTATTTTTTTAACTGCTTCTTAACTAGGCATTTAAACAGTTCTTACCTTTCATATCTATAAGTATCTGGTAGTGGTAACTACAGAGCTTGTTGAGAGTTCTGAAGTGTAAATCAGGTAGCTTCTTGTCATCCCTCGTGATACTTCAGGATTTAGTGTTCTGAGGTGAGCTGATTCAGCTAAATTTATCCAGCTGCCTTTCAACTTTGTGATTGTATTACCAATCATTGTTTCTTTGCTAGCATCTCTTCTTTATTTTAAAACTTTTGAAACAGAAAGAAAGAACTTCTAGTAATTTTATTTGCTTATTGACTATAATACGCAGTCAAGTTTCTGCAAAATCATTTTAAAATTTCAGAATTTCCTGGATGTTAATTATTTTGCAAGGTTTGTTTGCTTTGTTAAAATGAGATGTCAGGGGCACCTGGGTGGCTCAGTCGGTTAAACATCTGCCTTAAGCTTAGGTCATGATCCCAGCGTCCTGGGATCTGGTCCCACGTGGGGGTCTGCTTAGCAGGGAGCCTGCTTCCTCCTCTCTCTCTGCCTACTTGTGATCTCTCTCTCTGTCAAATAAATAAATAAAATCTTTAAAAAAATTTAAAAAATCTTTAAAAATAAATAAAATAAGACATCATCTCTTAAAAAGGTGTTTTTCTTTTCTTTTTTTTTTTTTTTAGAGCTTGAGCTGCAGAGGGGATAGGGGCAGAGGGAGAAGGAGAGAGAGAGAATCCCAAGCAAGCCTCATGCCCAGTGTAGAGCCTGAGTTGGGACTAGATCTCATGACCTGAGATCATGACTTGAGCCAAAATCAATAGTCAGGTGCCCAACTGACTGAGCCACCCAGGTGCCCCCTAAACAGATGTTATTAAAATTAAGATAACATTTCTTACAATAAGAACACAAATGAAAAATGTGTACATGTGTCTGCTTTATTGGCTTGAGCTGATACTATTTTCCTTCCTTTTCCATTGTAGTCATAACAAAATGTTGCTATGAATCTTTTCTCTATAATTTTTCAGCTCTATGTATTGGCTGAGATAGGTAGATATTAAGCCAGAATAGAAAGGGGTTCTGGTAAAAATAGAAAATTTAGTAGTAATCGTAAGGAAATGTGAGCCATTTTTTCCTTTCATTTGGCAAATATTTATTGATGCTTGTTATGTGGATAAACATGGCCCCTGCTCTTAAGTATGGAGTTTATAGTCAGTTGGAGAGACATTAAAAAAAGCCTTCGGGTCCCTGGGTGGCTCAGTCAGTTAAGCATCCAACTCTTGATTTTGTCTCAGGTCATGATCTCACGGTCATGAGATGGAGCCCGGTATTGGGTGTGGAGCCTTTTTAATTCTCTCTCTCCCTCTCTCTCCGCAAGCTCCTCCTCCTACCTGGGTTCCCTGTCTCTCTTAAAAAAAAGCAGTCCATCATGATCCTGGAGACCCGGGATCGAGCCCCACATCAGGATCCCTGCTCGGGAGCTGTTTCTGTCAAATAAATAAAATCTTAAAAAATTAAAAAAAAAAAAAAAAGGCAGTCTTGAATGACTGTTGCCTACAATGTCAAACTATATTAATGTTTACAAATACTCCAAAACATTGTGCATTTCAAATTTTAATGTGCATATGAACCTACTGGAAATTCGTTATAAATGTAGATTGTGATTCAATAAGTGAGAGGTGGGGCCCAAGATTCTGCATTTTTCTTTCTTTCTCTCTCTTTCTCTCTCTCTCTCTTTATTCCTCTCTTTCTCTCTCCCTTTCTTTCTTTCTTTCTTTCTTTCTTTCTTTCTTTCTTTCTTTCTTTCTTCTTTTCTTTCTATGATTTTATTTATTTATTTGGCAGAGAGAAATACAGCTAGAGAGGGAACACAAGCAGGGAGAGTGAGGGAAGGAGAAGCAGGCTTCCCACTGAGCAGGGAGCCCAACTTTGGGCTTGATCCCAGGACTCTGGGATCATGACCTGAGCCGAAGGCAGACAGTTAACAACTGAGCCACCCAGGCGCCCCTGCATTTGTTTCTTTTAAAAAAATTATCTTTTTAATTTTTTAAAAAGATTTTTATTTTATTTGACAGAGAGAAACACAGCCAGAGAGGGAACACAAGCAGGGGGAGTGAGAGAGGGAGAAGCAGGCTTCCCACTGAGCAGGGAGCCCGATGTGGGACTCGATCCCGGATCTCCGGGATCATGACCCGAGCCGAAGGCAGTCGCTTAAGCAACTGAGCCACCCAGGTGCCCCTATTTATTTATTTTTAAAAATGGTTTTATTTGTTTATTTGACAAAGAGAGAGATCACAAGTAGGCAGAGAGGCAGCTAGAGAAAGAGGGGGAAGCAGGCTGCCTGCTAAGCAGAGAGCCGGATGTGGGGCTCTGTTCCAAGACCCTGAAATCATGACCTGAGCCGAAGGCAGAGGCTTAATCCTCTGAGCCACCCAGGCATCCCCCTTTTTTATTTTTAAAATCAGATTTTAGGATACCTGGGTGGCTCAGTTGGTTGAGCAACTGCCTCCGGCTCAGGCCATGGTCCTGGGGCCCTGGGATCAAGTCCCAGGTCTGGCTCCTTGCTCCATAGGGAGTCTGCTTCTCCCTCTGACCTCTCCTCTTTTGTGCTCTCTCTCCCTCAAATAAATAAATAAAATCTTTAAAAAAAATCAGATTTTATCCAAATTGAAGTAAAATTTTACAGAATAAAATTCACAGATCATAGATGTACTGTTTGAGTTTTAACAAAAGAATACAGTCTTGTAAGGTAAATCTCAATCAAGACTTTGATATTTGGGGTGCCTGGGTGGCTCAGTTGGTTAAGCGACTGCCTTCAGCTCAGGTCATGATTCTGGACATTGGGATCGAGCCCCGCATCGGGCTCCCTGTTTATTGGGAAGCCTACTTCTCCCTCTCTCACTCCCCTTGCTTGTGTTCCCTCTCTCACTGTGTTTCTCTCTGTCAAATAAATAAATAAAATCTTAAAAAAAAAAAGACTTTGATACTTATCTTGGACAGGCTTCTGGCATGCTTATTTTGATGTTTCTAATTCTGTGATCACACTAGGATTAATTAATTAATTAAAGCATTAATGAAAAAATATAAAGCATTAGTGAACCATTATTTTATTGCATATATGACTCATAGGTGCTCTGGAGATATCAACTACTTCAAAAGAAACAGACGTTTATTTTTTAGAGCAGTTGAGTTTCATAGCAAGATCGAAGGGAAAGTACAGAGTTCTCATGTACCTTTTACGTGCACAGCCTTCCCTCTTACCAACGTCTTGTACCAGAGCAGGACATCTGTTACAGTTGATGTCTAAATTAACGTATCATAATCATCCAAAGTCCATACAAAATATAGAACAGTTTCACTACCCTAAAAGTCCTCTGCATTCTGCCTGTTCATCTCTCCCTCTTTAACCTCTGGCAACCACTGTTCTTTTTATTGTTTCCATTGTCTGCTTTTTCTGTAGTGTCATATAGTTGATATTACACCATATGTAGCCTTCTCAGATTGGTATCTTTCACTTAGTAATATGTATTTAAGGTCCCTGTATATCTCTCCATGGCCTGATAGCTCATTTCTTTTTAGCTGTGAATAATATTTCTTTTTTTTTTCTTTTTAAAGATTTTATTTATTTGACAGAGAGAAACACAGCCAGAGAGGGAACACAGCAGGGGGAGTGAGAAAGGTAGAAGCAGGCTTCCCGCCAAGCCGGGAGCCCGATGTGGGGCTCGATCCTGGGTCTCCGGGACCATGACCTGAGCTGAAGGCAGTCGCTTAACTAACTGAGCCACCCAGGCGCCCCTGTGAATAGTATTTCATTGCCTGTATGTGCCATAGTTTATTAATCCATTTATCTACTGAAGGACATCTTGGTTGCTTCCAAATTTTGGCAATTATGAATCAAGCTACTCTAAACATCCATGTATATAGGTTTTTGTGTGGACAGAGGTTTTCAACTCCTTTGAGTAAGTACCAGGGGGCACAGTTACTGGGTTGTATAGGAAGAGTATGTTTAGTTTTGTGAGAAACTGTCAAAGTGTTTTTCAAAGTGGATGTAACATTTTGCATTCCCACCATCAGTGAGTGAGAGTTCTTGTTGCTTCATATTCTTGTCAGCATTTGATGTCAGTGTTCGGATTTTGGCCATTCTAATAGATGTGTTGTGGTATCTCATTGTTTTAATTTGTGGTGCCCTAATGAAATATGATGCTGACCATTTTTTTATATGCTTATTTGCCCCTTCTGCATTTCATCTTTGGTGAAGTGTCTCTTCAGATTTTTGTTCATTTAAAAATTATTGGGTTGTCCATTTTCTTAGTTTTGAGTTTTAAGAGTTCTGTGTATATTTTGGGTAATAGCCCTTTATCAGGTAATGTTGCTTAAAGATATTTTTTTTCCCCAGTCTATGGCTTGCCTTCTTATTCTCTTAACTTTGGCTCACTTTTTAGAAGGGGATTCTGAAAAAGATAGAAAGTTATCAAAAATTCTGATTACAGAGACTGTTTTATAATTTTATGATTAAAAATAGGTCTCCAGATTAAAAATGTTACAAATACTACTGCAAGTACATTCAGAGTCACTTAAGATTTTTATTAATTTTGTGAAATACCTATGAGTTACATTAATCTGTGCATTATTCAGATTAAGAAAGCACTTCAGTTACCTCCATTGTCTAATTTTTTACCCCAAAAGATTTTATTTATTTATTTATTTATTTGTTTATTTGTTTGTTACTGTGGGGGCCTAACTCACAACCCTGAGATCAAGGCCTGAACTGAGATCAAGAGTTGGACACTTAATTGACTGAGCCACCCAGGTGCCCCTCAAGGGTTTTATTTATTTATTTTTTTTTTTATTTTTTTTTTTTTTAAGGGTTTTATTTTTAAGTACTCTCTACACTCATTGTGGGGCTTGAACTTCCAGCCATGAGATCAAGAGTTGCATGCTGTACCGTCTGAGCCAGCCAGGTGGCCGCCACTTCATTATTTACTTAATAAAATTCTTTCATTATCTTGTTTCAACAACCCATTTCCAATTTTTATTTGTATTGTTTTCATTTTTAGAGATCTATAAAGTACCTGTCAAACTGAGCCATTTCTTATTTTCCACAGAGCTCAGATTCAGGGTCTTATGGGTTCTGTGTTTCTGCTCTCTATTCAGAATCTTCTATACTGGGGTGCCTGGGTAGCTCAGTTGGTTAAGTGTCAGGTTGCAGTCCTGGGATCGAGCCCTGCATTGGGCTCCCTGCTTAGCAGGGAACCTGCTTCACCCTCTCTCTTTGCAGCTCCCTCTGCTTGCGTGCTCTCTCTTTCTCTGAAATAAATAAATAAAATCTTAGGAAAAAAAAAAAAAGAACCACCAAGGATTGATGTTTAATGCCTCCTACCAGCAGCTAGGAAGAGGCAAGGTAAAGTCAACCCCTTGAATCCAGGCTTCTAATGTCCAGAATTGTGAGAGAATAAATACCTGTTTTTTGAAAAAAAAAAACAAAACCAAAACCAGAAAAAAAAACCCTTCTATTCTTTAAGTCAAGTACCACCTTTTTCATGATACCTTAGGGAAGACTATGAATTTAACTGGAGAATATAATATAAAATATGCAAAATTTACTATATGATGATGTTTATTGCAGCATTATTTATAGTAGCTAAATATTGAAGACAACCGTAATCTTTAGCAACAGTGGAATCATAATGAAAAGTGATATTGGGACTTATAGACACATAGAAAGATGATTAGGGTATGGTTGGGAAAAATACTAAAATCGTACATGCAAAGTAAATACAGTTCTGAAACAAGATATAAATGAAAATAGATGAAAGGAGGAAATATACCAAAAAAAATTGTTAGTGTGATAGAATACATGTGCTTTTTCCCCCTTTCAATGTAAACACTTTATGTAATACAAGTAACATTAAATAATTATAAGTTATGGTAAATATTTGTGCATTTTATTTTACTCTTTAAAGGTTTGGTCTGGGGCACCTAGGTGGTTCAGTTGGTTAAGCAACTGCCTTCAGCTCAGGTCATGATCCCGGAGACTGAGGATCAAGCCCCACATCAGGCTCCTTGCTCGGCAGGAGGCCTGCTTCTCCCTCTCTCACTCCCCCTGCTGTGTTCCCTCTTTAGCTCTGTTTTTCTCTGTCAAATAAATAAATAAAATATAAAAAAAATAAAGGTTTGGTCAGAGCAGTGTTGGGAAAACCCCAAAATGAAGCACATAAAATGTTGAATATTGGGTAACCACATTGAAGGGGTTTGCAGTGTTTTATAGTTAGCTATAAAAGAGTTATATACTTTTAGTGAGAAAGAGAGCTGAGAGACATCTGAATGTGATATTTTGATATGGTAGAATTGGTGAAATTTTGATCTTCTAGTGTCTGGTTCTTTGGAGAAAAGAAAACATTAAAAAAAAATCATGAGGTATTTCCTGTGAGAAGAAGAGAAGGTAAAATAAGGTGGCTGTGCTGACGTGTGCATATATTCAAAGGACACAGAAAAGGGAAGGACAGGAGCGCCTGGGTGGCTTAGGCAGTTTAGTGTCTGCCTTCAGCTCTCAGGTTGTGATCCCAGGGTGCTGGGATAGAGCCCCATGTTGGGCCTCCTGCTCAGTGGGGAATCTGCTTCTCCCTCTCCTTCATGCTCATGTTCTCTCTCAAATAAATAAATAAAATCTTAAGAAAAAAAAAAGAAAAAAGGAAAGGGGAAGGACAGACATATAAACAGAGATGACTATAAAAGCAAGATACTAAAGTGTAGAAATAGTGTGGAGAAGGCCAAAGCTTGGAATGAAGCTTGTGACAAATGTTTAAGTACATAAAAAGCTTTTAAAATTGTTTTAGTAGCAATAACAACAAAGAGAAAGAATAGTCTTGTTGTTTGGATTGTGGTGCTATATTAGTAAATTGTCAGAGGGAAAACAGAACTTTTCTATTCCCATTTGGCTTTGATCTTTTATTTCAAGGATAATTATCTGTATTTTTAATCTATCTATCTATCTATCTATCTATCTATCTATCTATCTATCTATCTATTTATTTATTTATTTGACAGAGAGAGAGATCAAAGCAGGCAGAGAGGCAGGCAGAGAGAGGGGAGGAAGCAGGCTCCCTGCTGAGCAGAGAGCCCCACGCAGGCCTGGATCCCAGGACCCTGAGATGAAAGCAGAGGCTTTAAACCACTGAGCCACCCAGGCGCCCATATTTTATATTTTTATTTGAGTATGGTTGACATGCAGTGTTACATTAGTTTCAGGTATACAATATAGTGATTCAGCAAGTTTGTAGATTACACTATGCTCGCCCCAAGTGTAGCTACCATCTATTACCATGTAATACTGTTACAATTAAGTATATTCCCTAAGCTGTATCTTTTATTCCAATGATTTACTAATTCCATAACTAGATGCCTACCTCCCTCTCCCCTTCACTCATTTGGTCCATGACCCTACGTGCCTTTCTTCTGGCAGCCATCAGTTTGGGGGAGAATTATTTTTAGAATAGAGAGGATAAAAGGGCTATTGTTCTTCTATAATTACTTATCGAATATATTTACTATGTAAGATTTTGTGTTTGTTGTAAATTTAAAAAACAGACCTGTATGGGAAGAAAACCGCCACCTGTATTTATGCCAGTTGGATGGAATTATTATTGATATTTTGTTGCGTACCCCCTCAGAATCCTCTTTCCTTTTTTTTAAGGAGACATCCCTTTAAAAAAATTATTTATATATTGAGAGAGAGAGTGAGTGAGAACATGAGAGGGGAGAAGTTCAGAGGGAGAAGCAGATTCCCCACGGAGCTGGGGGGCTGAGGCGGGATTCAATCCCGGGACTCCAGGATGATGACCTGAGCTGAAGGCAGTAGTGGTTTAACGAACTGAGCCACCCAGGCGCCCTTCCCTCAGAATCCTCTTGAGCATAATGTATATATGCAATATATTTTTATACAAAGGAGGTAAAACTGCTCTTCAGTAGTTTCTTCTTTTTCTCAGAAGTTAATTTCCTCAGAAGTATATTCTAAAGTTTTCCATTTCAGTAAATGTGGACTATCCTGGCTTTTGACAAACTTTTATTAAATTGTAGCATGAATACAGACAAGTATGCAGGCTACATAGCTCAACAAATAATCTTCAGAATGAGCACATTCACGTAACCAACTGTTAATTTAAGAAATAGACCATTACTAGTACTCCAGAAGCACTCCTTATCCTCAATTCTAATCTTGAACCCTTACTCCTCTCCAAAGATATACTGTTCTGATTTTTAATTCCATAGATTATTCTTTTTTTTTTTTTTTAAGATTTTTTATTTATTTGACAGAGGGAAACACAGCGAGAGAGGGAACACAAGCAGGGGGAGTGAGAGAGGGAGAAGCAGGCTTCCCGCGGAGCAGGGAGCCCGATGTGGGACTCAATCCTGGGTCTCCGGGATCATGACCTGAGCCCAAGGCAGTTGCTTAACCAACTGGGCCACCCAGGTGCCCCCCAAAATGCATTTAGTTGTTCTACTATTGACAGGCTCTGAGTTGTTTGGAGTTTATTCTGTTTACCACTGTACATACATAGTATATACAGTTTTGTGCCTGGTACATAGCAGGCATTCAATAAATATTTGTTGAATTTAAGAATGAAATATCTCACATTTCTTTATCATTACTGCTGAACTTTATCTGAATTATGAAAGGTTAAAATGTAGTTACTTTTATGTTCTTCCTGCTATTGCAAAGACCTTAGAATACTCTAACTCTGTTTATCCCTCCTGACTTGTGGGCTGCTATTGTAGTTTAATTATGTTTAAAATTTAAACCCTGGGGCCCCTGGTGGCTCAGTGGGCTAAGCGTCTGTTTTCAGCTCTGGTCATGATCCCAGGGTCCTGGGATTGAGCCAGGTGTTGGGCTCTCTGTTCAGTGGGAAGCCTGCTTCTCCCTCGCGCTCTGCCTGCCGCTTTCCCTGCTTTTGCGTTCTTTCTCCCCGTCAAATAAATAAATAAAATCTTAAAAAAAATTAAAATCTAAACCCTGTAGAATAGCCAATATTCATTTAGATATACCTACATATTTATTCTGTTACTCTTTTTTTTTCTTTCCTACTTCTCCAAGGATTCCATCTGGCATAATTTTTCTTCTGTCTGAAGTACACTTATAATAGCCCAAAAGTGGGAACAGCCCAAATGCCCATCAACAGATGAATATATAAACAAATTGAGGTATATCCATATGGTCGAATACTTCTCAGAATTAAAAAGGAATAAATTATTGATATGCACAACCATATGAAAGAGTCTCTAAATAATTATACTGCATTTTCTCTCTGGGAATTCTGAGAATTCTGTTTTTGTTTGAAAGTACATTTATTTCACATTCATGTTTGAAAGGTATTTTTGTAGGGAATAGAATATTATGTTGGCAGTTATTATCATTCAGCAGTTTGATGATGTGTTTCCATTGTGTTTGGGCTTTTTTTTTTTTTAGTTAATGGTAGCTGACAGTCTCCCTTTTTTTTTACCCCCCATGAAGATAGTCTGATTTCCTTCCTCTGGCTGCTTTAAAAATTTTTTCCCTTTGTGTTTGAATTTGCTCGAATTTCATAGGGCTTCTTGAATCTCTGTCATGATGTTTTTAATCAGTTTTCAAAAATTTTAAGCCACTGTCACTTTGATCATGATAATGATGGGCTTCTGTCCTATTTTCTTTCTCCTTTTTAAAGTTTTCACTTTTCCTCTATATCTCCCTCTGTCACTTGCTCCCTTCCTTTTGTTTTTCTTATATTTTATCCTTTTGTATCTTTGTATTTTATTCTGCATATTTTCTTCTGACCTGTATTGTGAGCTGCTGTTAATCCCACTGATGAAATTCTTAATTTTGGGTAGTTATATACTCCAGTTTTAGGTGATTTATTTGGTTCTTTTGTAAAAATTAGTTCAAATTTGGGATGTCTGGGTGGCTGAGTCAATTAAGCTTCTGCCTTTGGCTCAGGTCATTATCTCAGGGTCATACCTCCTGGGATCGAGTCCCGTATGGGGCTTCTTGCCCAGTGGGGAACTTACTTCTCCCTCTGCATGCTGTTCCCCCATGCTTGTGCTCTCTCTTTCTCTCTGACAAATAAATAAAATATTAAAATAAATAGTTCAAGTATTTTGATGATTTTGTCACTTTTGCCTCTTATTTCCTTGAACATATGTAGCATTTTTTGGGTTTATTGAGATAGAATTGATGTAAAATAAACTGCACATCTTTAAAATGTACAGTGTGATGAGTTTTGATATGTTTAGGCTGGTAAAATCATCACCATGATCAACATAATATATTCACTACTCCTGTAAGTTTCTTCATGTGTCTTTATAATTCTTGCCTCCTATTCTTCTCCCCCATACTATTCCCTAATCCCTGAGTAACCACTAATCTGCTTTCTATTACTGCAGATTACTTGTATTTTTAGAAATTTATATAAATGTACTGCATGTACTTTTGGGGGGCCTCTTTCACTTAGCATAATTATTTTGAGGTTCATCTGTCCCTATGACTGTATGTATTAAATAGTTTCTTTCTTTTTTTTTTTTTTAAAGATTTTAGTTATTTATTTGACAGAAACAGTGAGAGAGGGAACGCAAGCAGGGGGAGTGAGAGAGGGAGAGGCAGGCTTCCCACCGAACAGGAAGCCCGATGTGGGGCTCAGTCCCGGGTCTCCAGGATCAAGACCTGAGCTGAAGGTAGTCGTCCAACCAACTGAGCCACCCAGGCGCCCCAGATAGTTTCTTTTTATTGCTGAATTGTGTTCTGTTGCATGGATATATTTCAGGTTGTTCATTTATCTATTAAAGGACATTTAGGTTGTTTCCAGTTTTTGGCTATTATAAATAAAGCTGCTAGGAACATTCTGGTGTAAGTGTATCATGGGTATTTCCTTCCTTTCTTCCTTCCTTCCTCCTTTCCTCTCTCTTTTCTTCTCCTCTCCTTTGTTTTATTTTATATTTATTTATTTATTTATTTATTTATTTAGTTTTAAAAAGATTTTATTTATTTGACAGACAGAAACACAGTCAGAGAGGGAACACAAGCAGGGGGAGTGAGAGAGGGAGAAGCAGGCTTCCTGCAGAGCAAGGAGCCCGATGTGGGACTCGATTCCAGGTCTCTGGGATCATGACCTGAGCTGAAGGCAGTCGCTTAACCAACTGAGCCGCCCCTATTTATTTATTTTTTAAAAAAATTTTAATTTGGTACACTTCATGCCCAGGATGGAGCCCAGTGTGGGGCTTGAATTCACAATCTTGAGATCAAGACCTAAACTGAGAGCAAGACTCAGACACTTAACTGACTGAGCCATCTAGGTGTTCCTTGCAGTCTGTTTCTGATAACTCTATTTTCTTTTTTACTTTTTTTTTTTTTTTTTTTTTTAAGATTTTATTTATTTGACAGAGAGAAACACAGCCAGAGAGGGAACACAAGCAGGGGGAGTGAGAGAGGGAGAAGCAGGCTTCCTGCCAAGCAGGGAGCCCGATATGGGACTCGATCCCGGGTCTGGGATCATGACGTGAGCCGAAGGCAGTCGCTTAACCAACTGAACCACCCAGGCGCCCCAACTCTATTTTCTTTATCCCTGTAGGGCAATCTATGGTTGCTTAAAAAAAAAAAAAAATCCTTCCTTTTATGCCTACTCATATTTGATTGAGTATTGGATACTATAAATAGAAAAGTTATAGAAATAGCTTAAGGTTTAAGTGTAAAAATTTATTTGTTTGTGGCAGGTTTGTTTGCTAAACAAAATAAAAATTTATTTGCTTGTTTCTGGTAGGTGACTAGGGGCACTAATGATTCTGTATCACCTTAATCCAGTTTTAAGTACTGAGATGATTTAAGGCTACGCTGTAATCCCAGAGATAGTTTATTTTAGGCTTTCTTGGGAGGAGCCCTTCAGGATATGGATTCCAAACACATGGTATTTAACTATATGCCTTTTTCTTGGTGGACTCTGGACTCTAGTTTTTGTTCTTTATATTATGTACTTGCCAAAAGCCTTGCTTATTTTCTAAATCTTAGCTAGATTTGCATAGTTGCACTACAAAAAGTGGCCTAAAATACAGCTTTTATCTCTTGGTTTCCTTCTCTTTCTGAATCTGTTTCCCATAATTATTTTTTCTGTCTTGGTGACTCTTTAATGCCTATAATCAGATGATTTTCATGTTCTGTTCAGCTTTTCTAATTGTTTGTGTTAGAAAAGTTGGTCTAAATTACTGAGTTCACATGACTAGAAGTGGAATTCATACTGCTTAATTTGAACAGTTTTTCAAATGTTCATGGTTATTTTTATTTCTTTTTTTTTTTTTTTTTTACCTTTTCTGGTCATATGAGGACCATACTTCTTGAAAAGGTTATTGATACTTAACGTTGGGTGGTGAGTATCTAGATGTAATTATGATTCATGTTTCTAATCATGGATTAATAAAATTTTAGGGTATTGTCAATGATGGTCCGAGAGTGTGGTCAGTGATGGTGACCAAAGAATTGTGAAGAACTAGAGAAATGTTAGAAAGACAGTTGATAGAAAAGTATTTTCTCAGTTTTCATAAAAGGCAAGAAGTTCATAATTATACACTTGGTGTTAGTGATGGTCAGGGTTCTCAAATGGCTTTCAAAAAAATCTTTCATGGGGCACCTGGGTGGCTCAGTGGGTTAAAGCCTCTGTCTTTGGCTCAGGTCATGATCTCAGGGTCCTGGGATTGAGGCCCACGTCGGCTTTCTGCTCAGCAGGTAGCCTGTATCCTCTGCTCTCTCTGCCTGCCTCCCTGCCTACTTGTAATCTCTCTCTCTCTCTCAAATAAATAAATAAAATCTTAAAAAAAAAAATCTTCCATGATTACCTGAAAAAGGACATTAATTAGCATATTTTCATAAAAAGAAACAAAACATAAATTAGTTGTCATTTATTGAATATTCACAAATATTGGTAGTGAGCCGAGAACTTGCTCTTGTCTCCCTGTAATCCTTATAGGTACTTTAAGATAGGTATTTGTAGGGCACCTGGGTGGCTCAGTGGGTTAAAGCCTCTGCAGTCAGCTCAGGTCATGATCTCAGGGTCCTGGTATCCAGGCCCCCATCAGGCTCTCTGCTCAGCAGGGAGCCTGCTTCCTCCTCTCTCTCTGCCTGCCTCTGCCTGCCTCTGCCTGCCTGTGATCTCTCTCTGTCAATAAAAAGAAAGAAAGAAAGAAAAAAAAAGGATAGGTATTTGTAGTAGAAGCCCAGGAAAAAAAATCCATCAGAATAAAAAACATATGCAGAGTCAAAATAGGGGTAAAAAGAATTATCAATTTTCAAATAAAATATTAAAATTCTGCATATCTGTTTTTATAGCATAAAATCAATGTTTTTTCCCCCTGAAGGTTCATTCTTTATTATGATCCAAAAATTAAACCCTTTAACCTATAGAGAGTGTCATTTGTTCTCATATTGTTCCTAAAGCAACATTTTCTAAATTTCAACCTGTGAGTATCCATGGAAGAGTCCAAGGGAGTATTTAAGTGAGAGAAATAGGGCACCTGGGTGGCTCAGTGGATTAAAGCCTCCGCCTTCGGTTCAGGTCATGATCTCAGGGTCCTGTGATGGAGGCCCACATTGGGCTCTCTGCTCAGCAGGTAGCCTGTTTCCTCCGCTCTCTGCCTTCCTCTTTGCCTACTTGTGATCTCTCTCTCTGTCAAATAAATAAAATCTTTAAAAATTTTTTTTAAAAAGTGAGAGAAATAGATGTTTGTATTGAGCTGCTAAAATTATAGTTTTATATCTGGATCTTTGATGAATAATATTGCTGTATCGGTACTAAATAATTGTGTCTGTTGGGTTCTGTGGGAAGAAGTTGCTGAGTTGGAGTTACTACCACAGATATATACATATATTGGAGAATAATGCCTGTGAAAAATTAAAGGAGGCAGGATAGGACCAGGAGAGTCTCCTAACCATGACACATATCTGACAAGTCTTAACTGGGGACCTCTAGAGCAAAGATTGTTTTGTAGAGGAGTCCCATGTTATGCATAAATAACCAGGTCCTAGTATCTTAACCATGCATAGTCATTGGTTGGGATCTGCCTGGGAAGATTGTGGTTTTGTCTGGAAAGCTGAGGCAGAACCTAAAGGCTCTAACAACTAATTACCCTCTCTGCAGCATAATCCTGAATTCTTTATTAAAAGGAGACCTGATTCATCTCCTTGGCTGCAATACTAATCATAGTTCCTTCCTTCCTTCCTTCCTTCCTTGGAGAGGTTATCATAGGTTGTTTAAAATAATATAGCAATTATAAATTTTTTTTCTTTTTTTTTTTTAGCTAGGCGTTATACCAACAGGTTAAAGAAAAATAAACGGTACTTTTTAGTGTAGAGAATCTTAAATATCAGTGGTATAGATAAGATTACAAGGTAAAGAATATTCAGAATAGGGACATCTGGGTAGCTCAGTTGGTTAAGCATCTGCTTTCGGCTCAGTCATGATCCCAGGGTCCTGGGATTGAGTCCTACATTGGGCTCCCTGGTCAGTGGAAGGCCTGCTTCTCCCTCTCCCTCTGCTTGCCACTCCCCCTACTTGTATGAGCTCTCTCTCTTTCTGTCAAATAAATAAATAAGATTTAAAAAAATATTTTATTTATTTGACAGAGAGAGAGACAGAGAGGGAACACAAGCAGGGGGAGTGGGAAAGGGAGAAGCAGGCTTCCCGCCAATGTAGGGCTCGAATCCGGGACTCCAGGATCACTACCTGAGCTGAAGGCAGACACTTAACAACTGAGCCACCCAGGTGCCCGGAAAATCTTGCTTTAAAAGCCTGCACATTTTAATTTAATTTAATTTAATTATTATTATTTTTTAAATATTTTATTTATTTGACAGAGAGAAACATAGCCAGAGAGGGAACACAAGCAGGGGGAGTGAGAGAGGGAGAAGCAGGCTTCCTGCCGAGCAGGGTGTCAGATGTGGGACTCGATGCCGGGTCTCCAGGATCATGACCTGAGCCGAAGGCAGTCACTTAACTTACTGAGCCACCCAGGCGCTCCTTAATTTTATTTTTAATTATTATTCTTTTTAAAGGTTTTATTTATTTATTTTTAAAGTAATCTCTTTTCCTAACATGGGGCTTGAACTTACAACCCTGAGGTCAAGAGTCACATGCTCAACTGACTGAGCCAGCCAGGTAGTCCAAAAGGCTGCATGTTTTTAAAACTTCTGAAACACATTACTAACTGATCTCTAAATTTTGCCAATTTACACTTGTACCAGCAAGGTATATGGATGGTGTTCTTTTTTTTTTTTTTTTTTTTAATATTTTATTTATGTGAGCCACCCAGGCACCCCTGGATGGTGTTCTTTGTATTTGTTTAATTCCCCTTATCAGCTCTGGGTCTTGTCAGTTTAACTTTTGCCAATCTGATAGGTAGTAAATGGTGTCATATTTTAATTTACTATAAAGGCTATAAATGTTTGAGTCTAGAATGGTGAAATGTTCCTGGGTACTAGTAAAAATAGTTTCCCTTGGGATAGTTTCCCCTGCACAGAATGTTACTTTAAGAACTTCCATGGCAGGATGGGTGAATTGAAGATTGTTTCTAATACTGTTAAAAAATGAAAACAAGGGGCGCCTGGGTGGCTCAGTTGGTTAAGCGACTGCCTTCGGCTCAGGTCATGATCCTGGAGACCCGGGATCGAGCCCCACATCGGGCTCCCTGCTCGGCGGGAAGCCTGCTTCTCCCTCTCTCACTCCCCCTGCTTGTGTTCCCTCTCTCTCTGTGTTTCTCTCTGTCAAATAAATTAAAAAAAAAATTAAAAAAAAAAATGAAAACAAAAGCCTGCTCTTTCTCTCTTTTTTTAAAAGATGATGTAGTCATTGTCATCTGGTTATCCTGTAGAGATAATAAAGGAAATAAAGATAGGACAATTATTATGAAATAAGTTTCTATTTATAATAGCACAAATACAACCTCTGCAACTAGTTTTTAGGGACAGAGAGTGCTCCTTGTCTCCGATTTAGATGTTTACTATTTTTTAAAGAACAGCTTTTTTTTTTTTTTTTTAAAGATTTTATTTGTTTATTTGACACACAGAGAGATCACAAATAGGCAGAGAGGCAGGCAGAGAAAGAGGGGGAAGCAGGTTCCCGGCTGAGCAGAGAGCCCAATGTGGGACTCGATCCCAGGACCCTAAGATCATGACCTGAGCCGAAGGCAGTGGCTTAACCCTCTGAGCCACCCAAGTGCCCGACAACTGCTTTTTTGATAGGAAATTGAATTTTCAGAATGCTGCAAGAGAGCACAAGTGGGAGTGAGGGGCAGAGGGAAGGGGAGATGCAGGCTCCTCCTGGAGCAGGGAGCCCCCCATGTGGGGCTGGATCTCAGCACCCTGGAATCATGACCTGTGCCGAAGGCAGTCACCTAACCCACTGAGCCACCCAGGTGCCCTCAAATAAATAAATCTTTAAAAAGTAAAAATAAGGGCGCCTGGAGGGCTCAGTGGGTGAAACGACTGCCTTCGGCTCAGGTCATGATCCTGGAGACCCAGGATCGAGCCTCACATCGGGCTCCCTGCTCAGCCGGAAGCCTGCTTCTCCCTCTCTCACTCCCCCTGCTTGTGTTCCCTCTCTCGCTGTGTTTCTCTCTGTCAAATAAATAAATAAAATCTTTAAAAAAACAAAAAAGGTTTTGTTTATTTGAGAGAGAGAGAGAGCAAGCAAGTGTGGGGAAGGGGAGAAGGGAGAGGGGAGAGAGAATTTCAAGCAGACTCCCTGTTGACTGTGGAGTTCCAACACAGCGCTTGATCCCACAGCCTGAGATCATGACCTGAGCTGACAATCAAGAGCTGGACACTTTATCAGCTGAGCCGTTCAGCTACCCCTATTCTCTTTATTTTATTTTAGATTTCATTAACTTAGAGAGAGCATGAGCAGGGTGGGGGACACAGGAAGAGAGACAAGTAGATGCCCTGCTGTGCTGGGAGTCCAGTATGGGCTCTATCCCCAGACCCTGAGATTATGACCTGAGCTGAAGTCAGATGCTTAGCTAACTGAGCCACCCAGGCACCCCTGTTCTATTTATTTATTTACGTATGTATGTATGTAAGTACGTATGTACGTACTTACTTTAGATTTTTATTTATTTGTCAGAGAGAAAGAGAGCCTAGCAGGCAGAGTGGCAGTCAAAGGCAGATTGAGAAGCAGGCTCCTTGCTTGGCCGGACTCAATCCGAGGACCGTGGGATCCTGACCTGAGCCGAAGGCAGCCGCTTAACTGACTGAGCCACCCAAACTTTCCTGTTCTCTTTATTGTTTTTATTTTTTTTAAAGATTTTATTTATTTATTTAACAGAGAGAGAGAGATCACAAGTAGGCAGAGAGGCAGGCAGAGAGAGAGAGGAGGAAGCAGGCTTCCTGCTGAGCAGAGAGAGCCCAATGCCAGCCTAGATCCCAGGACCCTGAGATCATGACCTGAGCCGAAGGGAGAGGCTTTAACGCACTGAGCCACCCAGGCGCCCTGTTCTCTTTATTTTTAATAAATTTTTTTCATGAACATTTATTTGTTAAGTTGGTCTCCTCAAATCTTCTTTGCCTAGAATGGTAAACTGGGATGCTAAGTAATAAGCATTAAAATGGGGCAATATTTGAGATGTGTGACTATTTTAGCCTATTTTTAGCTTTCAGTTAATAAAAAAATTAGTAAACTTTTTCAGTATTCTTGTTGTACTCGCTATTGCGCATCCTAGTAAACCATGAGACATTGTTTCTGTTTTCACAGAGCTATAGTATTATACGGGTCATAGACAGTAAAAAGCGAAGGAAAGGAAAGCAAAAGAAAATAACATCATAATTAGAATTTGTGACAAGTATTATAAAGGGAAAAATAAATGCAACACTAAAGAGTAATGGGGATTTACTTTGGTCAGGATAAGCACTCTGAGGTGGTGACACACAAACAAACATGTAAAAGATTAGAGGGAGCCAGCTGTGTAAATAATTCGGTGTCTCAGTTCAGGCCACTATAATAATGTTCCATAGATTGTATGGCTTATAAGCAACACAAATTTATGTATCCAGCCTGGGGGCAGTAAGTCTGAGATTAGGAAGCCAACATTATTGGGTTCTTGTATGAGGGCCTTCTAGGTTGCAGACTGCCATTTTCTTGTTGTGTGTGCACATAGTGGAAACAGGGCAAGAGAGCTTTCTCGTAACTTCTTTATAAGGGGATTAATCCTCTTTGTGGGAACTCTGTCCTCATGACCTAATTACTTTCCAAAAAGCCCTTCGTCCTATCTGTCCTTATCTCCAATGCTATCATATTGCAGTTTAGGATTTTTTTTTTTTTAAAAGATTTTATTTGACAGAGAGAAACACAGCCAGAGAGGGAACACAAGCAGGGGGAGTGAGAGAGGGAGAAGCAGGCTTCCCGCCGAGCAGGGAGCCCAATGTGGGACTCGATCTGGGGTCTCCGGGATCATGACCTGAGCCGAAGGCAGTCGCCCACCCAACTGAGCCACTCAGGCGCCCCGCAGTTTAGGATTTCAACATGAATCTGTGGGGGAATTCTGTCATTAGTCTGTTGCATAGTGGGAAGGACAGGACAGAGGGATTAAGGCAGTTTGAAGGAACAGTCTATAATGATGTATTTTATGGTGACTAACATAACATAATTAAAAAAAAGAAAAAACGGGGTATAAAAGATTGTTGGCTTGTTCAAAGAATTGAAAGGAGGGGCTTTGCAGCTGAAATATAATGGGTGAAGTTAAGATTAGACTGGATTGAATGAGGTTGTAGAAGTAGGGGCCTGGTCACACATACCTTGTAAGCTTAGTAAGGGATTTATTTTTTATTCAAAGTGCAAGGGATTTGTATTCAAAGTGCAATGGGAAGGCAATGAAGGACAGTGACACAATCCAATTTTTGTCTATTGTGAGAATAATATAATAAATAGTTCTGTAGGGGGGAAATGGTAAGATAGGTAAAATGATTGCTTGAGTAATCTAGGTAAGAAATAATGTCTTTAGTAGAGGCAGTAAAGATTGAAAGAAGTAGATGGAGTCAAGATAGATTTAGGACACAGAGTTGATAGGACATATTGAGGAATTGAACATGGGATAGAGAGGAAACATAATTGCTGTCCATATTTCTAGCTTGTTAGGTTTTATAGTCAGTAAGTAAAAGAATTTATTCAACAAGTGTGTACCTACTGTTACTTTTACTTATATGCTTGGTGTCATAAAATGAATAAAACTTTCAACTGTACAATTTAGTAGGGGTGTTTTAGTCCATTTGGTTTGCTATAACAAAAAATACCATAGACTGGGGGACCTATAAACAATATTTATTTATTTCTTATATTTCTGGGGGCTGGAAACTTCAAGACCAAGGCCAAGATCAAGGTGCTGGCAGACTGAATGTCTGATGAGGACGTTTCCTTATTTCTAGGCAGCCATCTTGCTGTGTGCTCACTGGCAAGGGAGCTCTCTGTGGTCTCTTTTATCAGGGCAGCAATCCTATTTATAAGGGCTCCATCCACACGACCTAATCACTTCTCAAAGGCCCACATCCTAATACCATCACAGATGAAGTTAGGACTTGAACCTATGAGTTTTGTGAAACATGAACATTCACTCTGTAGGAGAAGGTAAAGAGACTTAAGGCTGGAACATATAGAACCAATAGAACATCCCTGAAAATAGAGCATAAATTAATAAAAATTATTTATATACAAGGTTAATGAAACACATTTACTGCCTAAAAGACATTTATTTTAGGCACTAATTAAGTGTTTGTTGAATTAATGAGTGTATTTCCAGACATTTCCAGTGCTCTTTATTCTTTCCGAAGATCTAAGTTTCCCTTTAGTATCATTATCCTTCAGCCCAAAGAAATTCTTTTAGCATATTTTAAATTTAAATTTAAATTTTTAAAAATATTTTATTTATTTATTGGACAGAGAGAGAGATTACAAATAGGCCGAGAGGCAGGCAGAGAAAGAGAGGGAAGCAGGCTCTCCGCTGAGCAGAGAGCCTGATGTGGGACTCCATCCCAGGACCCTGAGATCATGACCTGAGCCGAAAGGCACAGGCTTATCCCTCTGAGGCCCTCAGGCCCCCAAATTTAAATTTTTAAAAAGATTTTATTTATTTATTTGAGAGAGAGCGAGCATGAGAGGATGAAGGTCAGAGGGAAAAGCAGACGTCCTGCTGGGCAGGGAACCGGTGTAGGACTTAGTGCTGGGACTCCAGGATCATGACCTGAGCTCAAGGCAGTTGCTCAACCAGTTTAGCCAAATTCAATTTTATTGATCTATTTTCAACTGCACTGAGCTTTTACTCACTGTTAAGCACATCGAGTGGATTTTAAATTTTAGATACTGTATTTTTCAGTACAGGATTTTTTTTCTTTACTTCTTTTTTTTCTTTCTTTCTTTCTTTCTTTCTTTCTTTCTTTCTTTCTTTCTTTCTTTCTTTCTTTCTCCTTTCTTTGTTTTTTATTCATTTTTAAAGAGAGAGAATATGTGCACTCATGGCAGGAGGGGCAGAGGGAGAGAATCTTTCAATCAGATTCCCACTGAGTGAGGAGCCCACTGTTGGCCTCAATTCCACAATTCATGAGTTCACAACCTGAGCCAACTCACGCTTAACCAACTGAGTTACCCAGGTTCCCCCAGTCTAGGATTTCTTTTTGATTATTTTTATTTTATTTTATTTTTTAAAAAGATTTTTACTTATTTGACAAAGAGACACAGCGAGAGAGGGAACATAGCAGGGGGAGTGGGAGAAGGAGGAGCAGGCCTCCTGTTCAGCAGGGAGGCTGATGCGGGGCCCAGTCTCAGGGCCCTGTGATCATGACCTGAGCTGAAAGCAAACACTTAACAATTGAGCCACCCAGGCACCCATTCTATTTGGTTGTTTTTAACATTTCTGTTGCTGTGTTGAGGTTTCTTTTTCTTTCTTTCCTTTTCTTCTTTCTTTTTTTAAGATTTTATTTATTTATTTGACAGAGAGTGAGAGAGTGAGAACAGGAACACAAGGAGGAGGAGTAGGAGAGGGAGAAGCAGACCTCCTGCTGAACAGGGAGCCTGATATGGGGCTCAATCCCAGGACCCGGGACTGTGACCTAAGCCTAAGGCAGATACTTAATGACTGAGCCACCCAGACTCCCATTAATTTGTTATGATCATATTTTTCTTTTGTTTATTTTAAAGGTTTATTTATTTTTTGAGAGATTGAGAGAGAGACAGCATGAATGGGAGAGGAAGAGAGAGAGGGAGAGAGAAACCAACACATATTCTGCACTGAGTATAGAGCCTGACGTGGGGCTCAATTGCATGTCTTAAGCTGAAACCAAGAGTTGGATGCTTAACTAACTGTGAAACCAAGGTGTCCCTGTTATGATTGTATTTTTTTCTATATCACTGAGCACAGACCTAATACTTGCTTGAAAATCTTTGTCTACTAATCTTTTTTTTTTTTTTTTTAACAATTTTTGGATCCATGCTGCCATGTTTAATGAGAAACAGTGTGGTTTCTTTTCTTTTCTTTTCTTTTAAATTTTATTTATTTATTCGACAGACAGATCACAAATAGGCAGGCAGAGAAAGAGAGGGAAGCAGGCTCCTCACTGAGCAGAGAGCCTGATGTAGGACTCGATCCCAGGACCGTGAGATCATGACCTGAGTTGAAGGCAGAGGCTTAACCCTCTGAGCCACCCAGGCACCCTTTGTCTACTAATCTTAATATCTGATCAATGTGTACTTAATTTCTATGAGTTATGTTTTCTCTCACCCTTCTTTTTTTTTTTTTTTTGGTCAGAGATTTTTTTTTTAAAAGATTTTATTATTTTTCATAGATAGAGAGAGCGCGGAAGCAGTGGAAGTGGCAGGCAGAGGGAGAAGAAGGCTTCCTGCTGAGCAAGGAGCCTGACTTGGGGCTTGATCTCAGGACCCTGGGATCATGACCTGAGCTGAAGGCAGATGCTTAACCGACTGAGCCAGGTGCCCCTGTCAGAGAATTTTGAATTGTATCATGGACATTGTTAATATGTTATTGTGGAGTCTCTGAATTCTGTTATATTCCTTCAAAGAGTGTTGATATGTATGTTTAGCAGGCAAATAATCTAATTGGACTCAAATTCTAAGCTTTGCCTTTTGGGTGGTGGTCCTAATTCAGTTCTTTTATCCTTAGCTAGGCTTCTTTCAGTTTACTCCTTGCATATATGGTTCAGAGGTCAGCCAGGAAATTGTAGAATTTGTACCTAGATTTTATGTTTCTGTCTCTTTGGCTCTCTTCTTTTTGAGATTGCTCCTTTCAGCATCTTTTGTCTCCCTGAACTCTGTTCTCTGGTTCTTCAAGATGGTAAGGTTGTGAGATTTATATGGAGTTTTAGGTGCCCCCCATAGTGCTAACTGAGACCTACCCTCAGGAAAAAGCTGTAAATGAGAAATTCAGCCAGTAGCACTCTTTTCAAAGTATTGACTCCCCTCTGATGTTTGCCTTCTATTGGTCACTCTTCAGTGTCTTTAGGTACTTGATTTTTGTATTTCGTTTACAATTTATAGTTATGTGTGTGAGGATTGGTCTGGTAGATGCTTTCTTAGCTGTACCAGAAGCAGAACTCTCCCTTGTTCCTTTTTGTGGATGGGGAAGTTCTTTCAATATTAAGTTCCCTACTGTAGATATCAGCTTTTTAGACCTATAATGTTTTAATTTAATTAGTTAAGACATTGTCATATCAAATATTGCTTTTGTAAATTGCCTGACCCAAAGAGAAAAGTCATACTTCCTGGTTTTTTTTTTTTTTTTAAAGATTTTATTTATTTGACAGAGAGAAACACAGTGAGAGAGGGAACACAAGTGACAGAGAGGGGAGTGAGAGAGGAAGAAGCAGGCTTCCCACCGAGCAGGGAGCCCGATGCGGGGCTCGATCCCAGGTCTCCCGGATCATGACCAGAGCTGAAGGCAGTTGCTTAACCATCTGAGCCACCCAGGACCCCCCCCCCCTTTTTTTTTAAGATTTTATTTATTTATT
>PITA01005725.1:39949-51328 GCA_004023965.1 Spilogale gracilis | reverse complement strand
AGGCGAGATGCTCACACAAAGAGGTTCCTATAAGATGGTGTTTACCTTACTTTGAAATTTCATTTTCAGTAATGCAGGCTAAGGAAACTGCATTATTTATATGTCAAAACTCAGTATATCTCTTGAAGATACTTTTTTAAAATGATAAGAAATGTAACTTTCTAAGTGGGAGTACTTAGTAGTGTTACTAACCAGTACATTCTTTTTTTTTTTTTTTTTTTTTTTCAGTACATTCTTTCTTACCAGCTACTTTGTTTCAGGACATCCTTGTTCCATCCTTCAGATATACTTTGATTTGGAACTGAATCACAGGGAGAAATAAGTGGGGGTGGAATTGAACTTTGTTGGCATGGACTGTGAGAGAGCTAGAGAGAATGTGGTTCTGAGCTAGCAGTTTGTGCACTAGCTTCCTAATTAAGTGGTTGGCTTTCTATTTCTGCAGCACCTTCCTTGTTTGTCAGCTCCCCACAATGATGGTGACAGCTTTTCTGATTGCGGCTGAGGTAGGATGGTTCTGTGGGCTAGAAGTTGATTCTGTGAGCTTCATTGACTCCATAGATAGAGCCTGCCTCTCGATTTTTATAGTGATTTTGTGAGCCTCTGATTCTTGTATTAAATCCCTTTTTGCGTAACTACCTAGAATGGGTTCTGATCCTGGACCAATACAGTAATTGGTACCAAAAGTGTTAGAGGCAACAAATCCTCAAGAAATATGGAAGGGTCATTTGTAATTAGTCTAAGGTGCCTGGTGGTAAAAGTTACTTGTTTTCAAAGCAGTCACCTGGAATGGAGTGCCTGTTGAAGGCAATGCTTAGGTGGACTGTGTGACAGTGTATTTTATGAGACAAAGGAATATAAAGATTATGGGGGGGATTAGCTATTTTTAACTCCAGTACAGAGTTTAAAGCAGTGGTTCTCAACCTGGGGTGATTTTGCCCTCTAGGGGCTATTTGGCAATGTGTGGAGATATTTTTGGTTGTCATAACTGGGGGAGGAGGAGGGTGCTCCTAGCATTTAGTGGATGGAGAACAGGGATGCTGCTGTCCACGACCACCTCCTCTCCCCTGCACAACAAAGAGTTTTCTGGCCCACAATGTCAATAGCACTGAGTTTGAGAAACTCTGATTTATAGCAAATGGCAGGGGCATCAGAGTTTTAAAATCTTGGCTGAAATGATGGTTAGAGAACTAAAGAGTTTTGCAATTGGCTTAAAAGAATCTTTTACATCTTATGATTCTGAGGCTGTCAGAACCAAAATCAGGTGCAGAGTCTGATCAAACAAGTTGTTGAACCTACAGTGTAGGTTGAGTTCAGAGCTTAATCAGGTTTCTTAGGTGTATGTTGGGGCATTGATTGGAAAAGAGTGAGATTCCAAGAATTGGAATGGTGACACTTGGAGCATTTGGGTTGACTCCCAAGTATCCCCCCCCCCCCTTTCAGGTATTCTTACTCTGTAATTTTTAGTGAGCCTCCCCTGTCAGCAGAAGCAACCCCTCTTTCCTTGACCTCACCTTGCAAAGTCAGGGCTGTTCTCATTCCTGTCCTTACCATCTCCTGGTCTTTAGACCTATAGTTAAAGTCAGATCCCAGCAAGTCCAGTGGGCCAAATTCAAAGGAAAAGACAGGTTTTATGGATCAAAAGAATTGCCAATATTTTACTCAATTATTTTGGCAAAAACCTAGGAAATAGATACAAGGTTTTTGAGGGTGCTAGACCAGGAAAGGGGGAATCTAATTCTAGTTTGGGCCGAATTTATTAATGTAGTTTTACTTAAGGAGAGAGTTCAGATTTGGTAATTGCTCAAGCAGCAAGGACTGGTTCTAACTGCTTGTTTGGTTGACTGAAACCTTGATTCAGTAGTGATCTACACTGAATAAAGTTGAGATGCCCAGAATTGGGGAGTTAGGAATGTTGGGGGTGAATTTATTATGTTTGGCTGGCTTTTTTGGTCTCTAATTATGTCCCCTCGAGATGGATATTCTCCACTATCTTTAAGAAAATACAGTGATGAGGGGAATGTGGCATCTTTAAAAAGTGCTGTAGTGGCTGCCCTTGGTATGACTGTGAGAGATGCTATTATACGATGGTCCCCCTGAATTCAGTGGGATCCTAGAAGGGCAGAGGTAAGGAGCAGCTTAACCATCAGAGGCAAGGTGGGCATGGTTATCATGGCAGGCAAATTGATTAAGGTGTTCTTTTTTTATTTTTATTTTTATTTTATTTATTTGACAGCGAGAAACACAGCGAGAGAGGGAACACAAGCAGGGGGAGTGAGAGAGGGAGAAGCAGGCTTCCTGCCGAGCAGGAAGTGGTATTGGATCCCGGGTCTCCGGGATCATGACCTGAGCCGAAGGCAGTCGCTCAACCAACTGAGCCACCCAGGTGCCCCTGATTAAGGTGTTCTTAATACTGTTAGGTAGGGGCAGCTCACTAACGTACCTCGTTTGAGGCAGAAATTTTCTTTCTTTTTTGGTGATATCACATGTAGATTTAATTAATTTTCTTCATAGGTCTCCCTAAAGAAAGGCATCTTTGGCGATTTATGAATACAGCTGCACCAGGGAAGAGAAAGTACTCAAACTTTTCCGGGGTTTTTGGGACCCGAGCTAAAGCTAATTCCTAGTGACTCAGACTAGTGACCTTGTCTCACCAGGCAGAATGGTAGCTTTATGGAAATCAGGTATGGAATGAAGCTTTCGCCTGAAACTATATCAGAGTGGGCCTGGTGAATCTATGAATTAATTCATCCTGTGGTTATATCTTGTTTCTTAGTACATATTTGGAATAAATGTGAGGTTTTTAAAGATTTTACTTATTTATTTGAGGAAGAGAGAGAGCAAGTACAAGTGGGGTGACGGGCAGACGGAGAAGCAGACTTCTGGCTGAGCAGGGAGGCTCATGGAGGGCTCAATTCTGGGACTCTGGGATCATGACCTGAGCTGAAGGCAGATGCTTAACCAACTGAGCTACCCAGGCACTTCTGAAATAGATGTGTTTGACAGCTGGGAGAATCCCCCAATTGGTTTCTGTATCCATGGACTAATAGCCATATGGTAGGAAAAGCCAAGTGTAACACCTTAGAGTTCTCTAATAAGCCCAAAGCAGTCCATATCCCGAATTACAGAGATTAGTGCCACCATTAAAGACTTGAAAGACTCAGGGGTGGGTTGGTTCAGGCTGTTTTTAACTCTTGTTTTGCCTGTGTGGAAGATTGATCCTGAAGAATGATGGTATATAATCATAAGCTGCTTCCAACATTTTTTTTTTTAAAGATTCTATTTATTTATTTGACAGGCAGAGATCACAAGCAGGCAGAGAGGCAAAGAGAGAGAGGAGGAAGCAGGCTCCCTGCCGAGCAGAGAGCCTGATGCAGGCTTCAATCCCAGGACCCTGAGATCATGACCTGAGCTGAAGGCAGAGGCTTTAACCCCCTGAGCCACCCAGGCGCCCTGCTTCCAACATTCTAATTGTATTTGATGTTCCATGTGTGGTCTGTTTACTAGAGATAGACCCTGACACCTGGTGATTAACTGCTGATCTATCAAATGCCTTTCCTCACACACACACACACACACACACATTCTTTCTCTCTTAACAAAAATACTAGAAATAGCCAACAATGTAGTATAGTGGCACCATATTGCCTCCATAGTTATATCAGCTTTCTCGCTCTCTGCCATATTTTGGTCTGTCAGGATTTTGTTCTTCTTACAATCTCAAAGTACATTCTGCCGGTCCCATGCAGTGATGACATCATGCTGATTGACAGTACTTTGTGATAGAAAACCAGCAGGTCTTGAAAAGACCTAGATGATGGGTATGTGAAATACGGAAATTTTTAGGAACTGACACCTTCATGCAGTTTCTGAGATTATGTTTTGGGATATGTTGAGATATCCCTCTGAAGTAGAAGATAAACTGCTATGTCTTATATCTCCTGCTATCAAAAGGACATACAATAACTGGTGGGTCTCTTTGGCTTTGGAGTTAAACTATACTACATGTAAGTGTACTGTTACAACTCCTTTATTGAGTAATCTGTAAAGCTCTCCTTAGGTTGCTATATGGAACTTGTTGCAGGCTCTGAAAGAAGAATCATCATGAGGGCCCTTTGATTTTGGAGCTAAGCTATCTCCTCTTTTACAAGCAAATATTCTACTTTGGAAAAAGGCGTCAGGGTTGCTGTTATATCCGACAGCGAATGAATATCCAAGTACTAGATACCAGTGATATGAACTCCCTATGAAGGTCATGCCTAGTAAGTAGCATTCCAGCATCAAAAGAAGTGGTATATCTAGGATTGGGACAAGATGAAGGCCCTGAAAGCACATGGACATTGTGCAGGAAAAGGCTCTTTCTCTACAGATACCTCATAACCCCATACCCATGGTTTCATTCCTGGGGAGTTCTCCATGTGCCTGATTAACAGATGGTTCTATATAATGTGTTGGCACTTTGTCAGGCTAATGGGTAGACGTAGAAACTACGAGTTTCTTCCTAGTATCAATTTATTCTTCTCTTTCTTTAGAAACAAAACTGTGATTTTTTTCTTTTTCTTTTTCTTTTTTCTTTTTGGCCTTACAGTTATCACTTAACTAAGGCTCTCATTTGGTTGAGTATGGTTGTGTGACTAGGGTTTAGCCAGTGATATATAAGTGATATTGTTCTTCTAGGAATTCTCCTTAAATAATCTGTGCCCTTCTTTATTCTCAGTTTCTACTTGAAATGTGGGTGTGTTGTTTGGAGCGCTAACTGATATATTAAACCAAGACAGGTTTGACCTTTAGAGGGTCAAACCCTGTAAAGAGTGGAGTGGTGAACCCAGAGAAGCTGGATTCCTCACACCATAGATCTGTTAGTCCTGGACTCCTAATTATGGAATTCTTGTATATGAAATGTAATATGCCTCTATTTTATTTAAACTGCTAATATTTTATGTTTTCTGTCATATGCTGCTAAGCCTAATTTTGACAGAAACAGTGACTGCCTAGATGGATAAGGTGCCACTCTCTGAGACAGGGAATGGAGAAGATACAAGTTTTACAGAAAAGATGGAAAATCCCATTTTGGTCTTATTTTCTATGTCCGTGGAAGTGCTCAGTGAGGAGTATAGATGGATGACACAAGGAGCTTGAGAAAGATGGTGTTTTATCTGGTAGGAGAAGGCAATGTCTATTTTCAGGTGAGTTTCAAGGAAAACATCCTGTTGTAAAGTATAGTATAAGCAGTCTAAAATTTGGTTTTTGTTTTGCAGAATAGGAAGTTTGATTTTTGAGAAGGGTTGAGCCAGAAAATATATGGCTAAGATTATCTGTGCTGTAGTTCTGCTCAAAGTTGAACTTTGAGTTGGAACTTAAGAGTTGCAGAAGAACATGAATTTGTGAAGGGGGGATCATTGTAGGTAAAGAACATGCTTAAAATACTTGAAAAGAAGAAAGTTAGCATCTGTATTTCTTTAAAAGCCTGACTGATTTGTAAGGCACAGGTTGCTAGGGATTCTTTAAAACATGGAGATTTTTCTGCCTTCTTTACTGACTTAGGGAATCCA
This sequence comes from Spilogale gracilis, assembly GCA_004023965.1. Taxonomy (NCBI): domain Eukaryota; kingdom Metazoa; phylum Chordata; class Mammalia; order Carnivora; family Mephitidae; genus Spilogale; species Spilogale gracilis. The sequence goes on along the minus strand of PITA01005725.1, from coordinate 45,779 downwards.
TTGATAGGGACATGCTGAATAAGTTTTAATAAAAAATTTATATGTATAATGCCTGGTTGCATCGTATAACGAAAAGGAAACTCTGGTTTGAGAAAAATGAACATGGTAAACTTTGCTGTTGTTCAGTCAATAACTTTTCTCCTTAGTTTAAAAATGTTCTATTTTAAAATTCTTATGCTAAAACTAAGTACCTGTCACATTGTAACTTGACTTCAATAGGAGGGAAACTTAAAAAGCATAGTTAAAGCGATACAGCAAGTCATAGCGGAGAGGAATTGTTTTAGGAATTTACTATTCTTTTTTTTATTCTAAAAGGATGGATATATTTTGCTGCTAACTTACTAGTATTTTTAAGCTGTTTCTAAGAAATTTTTCTTAAATGTTCATGTGGGATTTTTTTTTTCTGCTGTATTATGAACAGAGGTTAAATATTCTATGATATGAATGGTAGCATATTTCTCAAATGCTTTGAAAAGCACAGATCTCTTATACTGCAGAAATTTTTTAAAAAGCTGCCTTTTCTCTTCCCTTATCTTTTTTTGGGGGCAGGTATTTAAATTCAAATTAGTGAACATACATTATATTATTTGATTCAGGGGTTGAATTTAATGATTCATCACTTGCATATAATGCCCAGTGCTCAGTACAAGTGCCCTCCTTAATACCTATCACACATTTACCCCACCCCCCACTAACCTCCTCCTCCCTTCTCTTTTCTTTACATCTCTCTTCTTTATTCTCTTCTACCTCTCTTTCATTTGCAAGGTGTGTTATTTTTCTCATTACGGAAGTATTGGTTTAAGATAAATTTAACCAGTGCAGAAAGAGGTCTTTTATTTTACATGATACAAAATAACAATGTTTAGGCAGTAGCCTAGAGTTCTTTGCCAGCAGACAAATTATTGAGGTTTGGTTTAAAATCATATAGTTTAAATAGTATAGCTTTCCAGCAAGGTAATCTATCTGGAAGAGGTTTTTGTCAACAATCATAGTTTTGTGCCCTCTAGTGGTAAAATGTATATATTTTACATTTTCTGGTATTTGTTATCATGTGTAGAATTTTAGAGCCAGAAGGGACCTAAGATCATTTTTCTGTGAGAGACTGAGGTTCAGAGAATTTAGAGAATTTGCTTAAGGTTACTGGTTAGAAAGCTACGACAGGCCTGAGAGCTCTTGATATTGTTTGTTTTGTTTTTAACAAGACTTAATGGTGTATGTGTATATCTGTGAGGACTTTCTTAAATTAGTTTGAAGGTATTTACTGTGGGAAGATATTTATATTTTGGGGTTTTCCTATTCATGATTACTGTTGATGTCTTTTAGATAGTAGTGTTTTGAGAAAAGAAAGCGTTTGGACTTGGAAGAGTAACTGACATGAGAAGGGTAATGGAAAGCAAACGGAGAGGGCACAAGTGTTGTCTTTAAGTAGTTGATTACTTGTGGGAGATGGTTGAGCTTATTTTTAGCTTGTTTACATTGAGTACAAAGAATGTTAATTATTATATCTCTGGGCTTGCCCTGGAATGGTCTAGTTTCTTTCAGTAGAATAGAAGGAATAGGAGAGAGCCAGGGCTGAGAACTAGACATATTTACTAGGGTCATATACAGATTAAGTTCTGTATTGAAAGAAGAGTTGATTCTGGCACTCCCCATTCATCCACCCTGTCAGTATAGCAACTAAAGATTGCAAGTCACACAAGCAATATGCTTCAGGACAGAAAAGTTTTAAGTGATCCTGAAGCCTGTTGGAATAAGGATAAAGAGTGGATGATATTGTACGGGAAGAGGCTTGAATTCAGTTGACATCAGGGCACTCGCCATTGGTTGAGAAGCATTTGGATAGTAGATTTAGGATGACTTGGATTCACGTTTGTGGTCTGCCACTTATTATACAGTGTGAGTTTGGAACATTATCTGATATTTCTTTCTTTTTTTATTTTATTTTTTTAAAGATTTTATTTATTTATTTGACACAGAGAGAGATCACAAGTAGGCAGAGAGGCAGGCGGAGGGAGGAGGAAGCAGACTCCCTGCTGAGGGGAGAGCCCAATGCGGGCCTCAATCCCAGGAACCTGAGATCATGACCTGAGCTGGAGGCAGAGGCTTTAACCCACTGAGCCACCCAGGCGCCCTGATATTTATTTCTTTATGTGTAAAATGGAGATTAATATTTTTATTTCATAGGTTGTTAGGATTATATGCTTCATATACAGTAAATGCACTTATAAATGTTGGTTGGATCTGGATCTGAGGTTGACTGACCTGAGCAAAAATAAAACCTCAGTCCTAGGAAGACTTGGATTCTGAACATCTATTTCAACATGAGAAAGGACTTTCTAATAATTTGGAAGGCAGTGATTCTATTTTCACTTCAGATGTTAAAGCAGAGGATAAGCATTTGGGAATGTTTTAGAAGGTATTCAGACATTAAATTGTTATAATTTTTATTTTAATAATCAAATATGATTTCTAAAACTCATAATGAGAATGATACTTTATGTACTTAATATTTTTACTGTTTCCATTGTTCTTTCAGCTTGATGCTTCAGTGTTTCTTCTTGTCCCATTTCCTTTCTGTTTGAACAATTTCCTTTAGCTGATCTTTAAGGGTGGGTTTGCTAGTGACAGATTCTTTTAGTTTCTTTCATCTGAAAACATTGATTTTTCCCTTCATTTCTGAAGAATAGTTTTCCTGGAAATAGAACTCATAGTTGGTGATTTTTTCTTATTAACACTTGAAAAATGTTGTGCCATTTTCTTCTGACCTCCATGGTTTCTGATGATAAGTTTGCTGTCATTTGAATTGGTGTTATTCTCTTGTCAGTGTGTTTTTTCTCTCTGGCTTTTTTCAAGAGCTTTTTCTTTTTAGTTTGCAGAAGTTTAATAATGAGGCATCTTGGTATAAATTGCTTTTGAGTGTATCCTTTTGAGGTTCACTCAACTTCTTGAATTCTTTTGTTGCTTTGCCAAATTTGGGAGTATTTCAGTCGTTATCTGAATACTCTTTCAGTGCCACCTCTCTTCTAATACTCCAGTGTTATGAATACTAGATACTTTGTTATGGTTCCATGAGTTCTGCAAGGCTCTGTTCTTCTTTTATTATTATTATTATTATTATTATTATTTTATTTTTTCAGTGTTCCAAGATTCATTGTTTATGCCCCACACCCAGAATACGTGCCCTCAGTACCCACCACCAGGCTCGCCAATTCCCCCAACCCTTCCCTCCAAGACCCTCAGTTTGTTTCTGAGTCCAAGGTCTCTCATGTTTCATTTCCCTCCCCGAATTACCCTACTTCCCATTTCCTTTCCTTCTCCTACTGTCCTCCATATTACCCCTTATGCACCACAAGTAAGTGAAACCATGTGATACTTGACTTTCTCTACTTGGCTTATTTCACTCAGCATAATCTCTTCCCATCCAGTCCAAGCTGCTACAAAAGTTGGATATTCATCCTTTCTGATGGAGACATAATATTACATTGTATATATGTACCACATGTTCTTTATCCATTCATCTGTTGAATGATTGTGGCCATTCCTGCAATGAACATTGGGGTACATATGAAGGCTCTGTTCTTCATATTTCTCTTAGTTCATTATTTTCTCTTAGTACAGATTTTGTAAATTCTACTGATTTGTCCTCAAGTTCACTAATTCTAACCTATACCATAACTAGTCTACTGTTGAACCCATCCATTGAGAGTTTTATTTTAGTTACTCAACTTTAAAAAAATATTTATTTATATATTTATTTTTGGGGTTATTTTGTATTTTTTGGTTTTGTTTTCTTTCTTTTCTTTTTTTTTCTATTCACAAGAGAATTTATGATTTTTCTATTTTTTTTCATGATTAAAGAGAATTTGTGATTGACTATTGGTGAATTTTATGACGGCTACTTTATTTTTAAGATTTTATTTATTTGTTATTTTAGAGATAGAGAGTGTGAACGTAGCAGAGGGAGAGGGACAAGCAGACTCCCTGCTGAGTGCAAAGCCTGACATGGGGCTAGATCCCACCACCCTGAGATTATGACCTGAGCTGAAATCAAGAGTCAGGCTCCTAACTGACTGAGCCACCTGGGCACTCCTGATAACTGCTCTAAAATCCTTGTCCAGTATTCCAATATCTGATTCATCTCTGTGTTGACTTTAGTTGACTGTTTTTTCTCATTTAGGTTTGGTTTCTGGTATTATGGGTGATTTTTTAAATTATATCCTGGACATTTTGGCCATTAAATTGGTCATTCTGGTTAGATTTAGCACATGGAACATGGTCTAATTTTGTGAGTTGTTCTAGTGGCAGTTTAATTTTCAGAGCTTTTGCAGTGTTGTTTTGGTCTTTTTGGTTTAGCTGTTCTACTGGTTCATGCTGCTGCTGCCTGATGGGGCAAAGTGTTCCCCAGGCGGGGATGTCTGATGTTTCTTGGCTGGGGAGATTAATCTCGGGTCCATAGAGCCTAAAATGTTGAGTTGATTCTTTTTTTCTTTCAGTATTTTAAAGATGTGATTCTACTATGTTCCATCTTGCATTGTTTGTGAGAAGTTTGCTGTCATTTTTATTTTTGTTACCCTATATAGAATGTCTTTTTTCCTATGTTTTTGTAACATTTTTGCTTTATATCTTTTAAAAGTAATGCTGTGATATGCCTTGATGCAGTTTTCTTTATTATTATTGTATTTGGAGTTTTTTGCATTGCTTTAATCATGCATATTAGGCCATTGGAAGTTATCCCACAGGTCATTGCTGCTCTGTTAAGTATTTTTTTCAGTCTGTTTCTGTGTTTCATTTTGTAGAATTTCTGTTGCTGTGGCTTAGAATTCATGTATCATTTTCTCTGTAATGTCTAATTTGTTCATTCTATCCAGCATATTATTTTTCCTGTCACTATTCCTTTCTTTTTTTTTTTTAAATATTTTATTTATTTATTTGACAGAGAAAGAGAGTGTGCACATGCACAAGCAGGGGGAGTGGCAGAAGGGGAGGGAGAAGCAGGCTCCCTGCTGAGCAGAGTCCAACGTAGTGCTCTATCCCAGGACCGTGGGATCATGACCTGAGCCGAAGGAAGATGCTTAACTAACTGAGCTATCAAGGTGCCCTCATGTCAGTATTCCTGAAAATATGCATCATACTTATAATAATTTTGAATGTCCTTATCTATTAATTCATCATCTGTGTTGATTTGAAGTTTGTTCAGTTGGTTTTTTTGTCTTTTCATTATGGCTCATATTTTTTGCTTCTTTTCATGCCTGATAGTCGTTGGCTAGATGTTAGACATTGCATATTTTACTCTGTTGATTGCTGAATATTTTTATGTTCTTGTGTCTGTTCTTGAACTTTGTTCTCAAATGTAATTAAATCACTTGGAAGTGGCTTGATATTTTTGAGTCTTATTTTTCATTTTGGTTAGGTGGGCCCACAGCAGCATTTAGTCTAGAGCTAATCTTTCCTCACTACTGAGGTAATACCCTTCTGAAATTTCTACCTGAAGCCTGAGGAATTAAAACAGTTTTTCCCTCTCCCTCCCTCCCTGGCTGTTGGGAACACAAACTATTCCTGCCTTTTGTGAGCTGTAGAGAGTCATTTTCTCTGTTCCTTTCATGTGGTTTATTCCCTGGCCTCCCAGGTGATTTTCTCATACTCAAGTACTAATCAGTATTTAGCTGAAGACTCAGGAGACCATCTGTGGATCTCTGGTCTGCCTGCTTGCCTGCCTTCCTTCCTTCCTCCCTCCCTCCCTCCCTCCCTCCCTCCCTCCCTCCCTCCCTCCCTTCCTCCCTTCCTTCCTTCCATTTATTTGACAGAGAGAAACACAGCCAGAGAGGGAACA
>PITA01005725.1:0-39849 GCA_004023965.1 Spilogale gracilis | reverse complement strand
GTCGCTTAACCAACTGAGCCACCCAGGCGCCCAAGGTCTTCTTTCTTTCTATCACACTGTCTTCTCTTTGGTACTCTGCTCGGTGAACTCCAACCTTTTTGGCTTTCCTGCACTCCGAATTCTATTGCTTCAACTCAGGGACACTGCTGGACTCTGCTTGGATTTCCCTTTTCCCCTTCCTGCAGTCTCGAAATGCTCACCAGGGAGTAAGCTAGGTCAGTTGTAAGGCCCACTTATTTGTTTACTTTCTGTCAGGGTTTGCTGTCCTCTATTGCCTGATGTCAGTGTCTGAAAACCATTGTTTCACATATTTTTGTCTGGCTTTTAGTTGTTACAGGTTGGTGGATAAAATGAGTTCTTGTTATTTCTGTCTTAGGTGATGTGAAATTTCCTAAAGTAATGACTTTATTTTTTTTATTTTTTATTTTTTAAAAGATTTTATTTATTTATTTGACAGAGAGAAAGAAGCACAGCGAGAGAGGGGACACAAGCAGGGGGAGTGAGAGAGGGAGAAGCAGGCCTCCTGCCAAGCAGGAAGCCCGATGTGGGCCTCGATCCTGGGTCTCCAGGATCATGACCTGAGCTGAAAGCAGTCACTTAACCCACTGAGCTACCCAGGCGCCCCCCTAAAGTAATGACTTTAGACAATTTTATTATGTAGCCACTGGGAGAATCATTTAAGGATTTTGATCAAGAAAGTTAGCATGATGGGAATTCTGACTGTGCAGAGCTTATTTCCATACTGCCAGACGCTTGAACATGTTGGAGTGTAGAGAAGCAGGAATCAGGGGAGGTGAGGTGGTGAGGCTGCTGCTGGCATCCACGTGAAAGATGATGAGACTGAACGTCTGGGGTGATTGTCAGTGGTACTCAGGTGAGGGTACATTTGGTAGGTATTTAGTGAAACAGACTTGAGAGGGCTTTCTTTTTAAAAATATTGATATGCAACTGTATAGTTTTTACAGCATGTCAGACTACCTATAGTTCTTTCTTTACTGCTTTATTAAAGACGACATTTTATTAAGTAAGAAGATGCAGTTTAAAGAGCTTCACAAAATGCAAAATTATACATTTGGTTTCAATTTCAATTTGCTTTATTTTCTATTTTTCCTTCTTCTTCTCCTCCTCCTCCTCCTCCCCCCCCTCCTTCTTTTTCTTCTTCTTCTTTTTAAAGATTTCATTTATTTGACAGAGAGAGACACAATGAGAGAGGGAACACAAGCATGGAGAGTGGGTGAGGGAGAAGCAGACTTCCTGCTGAGCGAGGAGCCCCATGTGGGACTTGATCCTGGGACCCTGGCACAACCTGAGCCGAAGGCAGACACTTAACAACTGAGCCACCCAGGCACCCCTCTTTCTGTTTTTCTTAACCCTGACATTTATTCTCTAAATCATTGAATTTATACATTATCAATGAATTTTGAGTTTCATAGAGACAAAAGTTGTATAGCTATTATTGATTTATTATTTTTAATGGTATACTTTGTTATCTATGCTGTTCAATTTTAAAGGCATTCTTTTTCACTTCTGTAAAAGCCCATGGGCATTTTGCTAGTTTAACTCTGGAAAAAAATAGTTTGTGTGTTCTAAATAAACCTATTGAATAATAGGAGATTATACTGGAAAATCAGAAAATCATATTACATTCCTACCTAAATTTTTGAACAACCACAAAAGGCTTGTTTCAGTTGAAATAAACAGACTTCTTTGATTAAATACTAAATGGATCAAATATGAAAGCCTATTGTGGAATAATTTCCTGCATGCTTTCATTTCAGTGAATGAACAGTCTTTATTTTCCTTATCCTTTGAAAATTGGTCTATACTGACACAATCAGATCTACTTATTTTGATGAGCTTCAATTTTCTACTTGATTATTTTGGTATTATAACATAAGTCTTTTGGTGAACAAGTAAACAACATTTAAATAATTATCTTTTGCTGAAAAGCAGATTTTATAAATTGAGGATGGGAAACTTGGAACTTGCAAGTTGACTATGATCCTCATTTTAATTTTACCTATGAACATGTAAATTAAGTTTCTGTTGGTCAGCTTCTACCCTGTGAAGATGAGTAAGTCAATTGTATATACCTGAAAGGTCAGAATTTCTGATTTTTCTAGCCTTTAAAGCCTTTTTAATCATGTTGCCTGAGATGACATTTTCAATGGAGTAGAGAACAGGTGCTGGGCACATTGCTGAAGTTCCAAGCAGATTGTTTTGATATAGAATGCAATAGGATTAGTACCAATATCAGTAATGTGTTTATTGCATGTTTTGATCACGACTTTTTCTAAGTAGAAATTTTGACTCTATGAATCTAGTTGGTAAATTAAATTAAAAATTTAGTCATAACCTATGCCAAGATTAATGAAGTTTTTTGGGAAAATATTCTCTGGAGGAAACTCTTGAACAGTTTTTTTTTTTAAAGATTTTATTTATTCAACATGGAGAGACAGTGAGAAATGAAACACAAGCAGGGGCATTGGGAGAGGGAGAAGCAAGCTCCCTGTTGAGTAGGGAGACCCATATGGGGCTCAGTCTTAGAGCCCTGGGATCATGGCCTGAGCAGAAGGCAGATGCTTAACAACTGAGCCACCCAGGTGCCCCTTGAGTAGTTTTTTAGTATAACACAAATCATTTACATTTTTTCAGTTTTTGTTTTTCTTACTGAAATTGTTTTTATTGAGAGCTTGCCAATACCTATCAAGCTATTAACTTAAAGTGGTCATATTTTGTGATCCATATCTCCTGACTAAAAACCAAAACCAAAAACAAAACCCCAGGGTGATGTAAATGTGGTAGGTGGCAGACATAGATGTAAAAAGTGAATGTGCAAGGCTGACTAAAGAAATTTCACACAGATATATCTTGAGTCTGAAACACCTTTGTATAGATACTTGATAGACTCAAAACATGTTTAAGGAAAAAAGATTTACATGTCTCATTCAAAAGTAACTTCAATAAATCAAGAGGCCTGTGATCACCAAAAGACCTGATAAAACACCAGGCTTCACTGTCAGTGGTCCAGTTTTTGAGAGCAGCAGTTCTCTACTTTGTTTTACTTTACATACTGTATACTTTACATACAGTATACTTTACATACTGCATGTAAATGGAATCATGCAGTATTTGCTTTTTTGTAATGGGTTTCTATTATTTAGCCTAATGTCCTCAAAGCTTATTTGTATTGTAGTGTATGAGAAGATTTCCTTTTTTTTAAAAGGCTGAGTAGGGGCACCTGGGTGGCTCAGTTGGTTAAGCGACTGCCTTCGGCTCAGGTCATGATCCCGGAGACCCGGGATCGAGTCCCACATCGGGCTCCCTGCTCGGCAGGAAGCCTGCTTCTCCCTCTCTCACTCCCGCTGCTTGTGTTCCCTCTCTGGCTGTGTTTCTCTCTGTCAAATAAATAAAATCTTAAAAAAAAAAAAAAGGCTGAGTAATATCCCATTGTATAATATGCCATATTTTCTCTATCCATTCATCTGTTTTTGTTTTTTTGTGAGAGGGGGAGAAAAAGGGGAGGGGCAGAGGGAGAGAGAGAGAATCTTAAGTGGGCTCTACACCCACCGAGAAGTCAATGTGGGGCTTGATCTCACAGCCGTGAGATCCTCACCTCAGCTGAAATCAAGAGCTGAGACCCCTTTCCATCCATCTGTTAATAGATGTTTTGATTACTTCCACCTTTTGGCATAATGCTCCAGTGAACACAGATGTGCAAATATCTCTTTGAGATCCTCTATTCATTTTATTTGGATGTATACTCGCTGGATCATATGGTGATTCTGTTTTTATTTTTTGAGGAACTTCCGTACTGTTTTCCATAATGGCTGTAATCATTTATATTCTAGACAATAGTGCACAAGGGTTCCAGTTTCTCTGCATTCTCACTTACAGTTTTTATTTTCTGGATTTTTGATAGTGGCCATTGTAATCTGTGTGAAGTGATAGCTCATGGTTTTGTTTTGCCTTTTTCCAATGATTAGTGATGTTGAGCTTCTTTTCTTTTTCTTTCTTTTTTTTTTTTTTTAAAGATTTTATTTATTTATTTGACAGAGAGAGAGAGATCACAAGTAGGCAGAGAGGCAAGCAGAGAGAGAGGAGGAAGCAGGCTCCCGGCTGAGCAGAGAGCCTGATGCGGGACTCAGTCCCCGACCCTGAGATCATGACCTGAGCTGAAGGCAGAGGCTTTAACCCACTGAATCACCCAGGCGACCTGAGCTTCTTTTCATATGGTGTTAGCCATTTGTATCTCTTCTGTGCAGAAGTGTCTATTCAGGTCCTTGCCTAGTTTTTTTTTTTTTAAAGATTTATTTATTTATTTGACAGAGAGAAACAGTGAGAGAGGGAACACAAGCAGGGGGAGTGAAAGAGGGAGAAGCAGACTTCCTGCCGAGCAGGGAGCCTGATACGGGGCTTGATCCCGGGTCTCTGTGATCATGACCTGAGCTGAAGGTAGTCGCCCAACCAACTGAGCCACCCAGGCGCCCCATGGTCTTTGCCTACTTTTTATTGGATCACTTTGTTTTTGTTGTTGTTAAGTTGTAGTTCTTAAAAAAAAAAAATCGGGGCGCCTGGGTGGCTCAGTTGGGCAACTGCCTTTGGCTCAGGTCATGATCCCGCAGACCCAGGATCGAGCCCCACATATATATATATATATATATATATATATATATATATATATATATATATATATATATATTTATTTTAGGGAGAGAGAACATGAGCAGGGGAGGGCAGACGGAGAGGGAGAGATTTTGAGCCAACTCCCCGCTGAGCGCAGAGCCCAATGCAGAGCTCCATCTCACGACCCTGAGATCATAACCAATGCCAATACCATACTATCTTGATTACTGTAGCTTTGTAATATAGTTTGAAATCAAGGAGTGTGGTGCCTCCAGCTTTGCTCTTTCTAATGATTGCTTTGGCTATTCAAAGTCTTTTGTGGTTTCATACAAATTTTAGGATTGTTTGTTCTATTTGTATAAAAAAATGCCATGGGAATTTTGATAGGGATTGCATTGAATCCATGGATTGCTTTGGGTAGTATGGACATTTTAACAATATGGAAAAACTCTTCCATTAATGAGCATGGAAAACCTTTCTATTTATTTGTGTCTACTTTAATTTCTTTCATCCGTGTCTTGTAGTTTCCAGTATACAGGTCTTTTATCCCCCTGATTAAATTCATTCCTAGGTATTTTATTCTTCTTGGTGTAATTGTAAATGGGGTTATTTTCCTAGTTTCTCTTTTTGGTAGTTTTTAAAAAATTAGTGTATAGAAATACAATCAATTTTTATGTATTGATTTTGTATCTTGTGACTTTTCTGAATTTGTTGATTAGTTTTTACTTTTTTTTTTGGTGAAGTCTTTAAGGGTTTCTATATATGTCAGTTACAAATAGCGACAATTTTACTTCCTCTTTACCAGTTTAGAGGCCTTTTCTTTCTTTTTTTTTTTTTTTAATTTTATTTATTTATTTGGCAGAGAGAGATCACAAGTAGGCAGAGAGGCAGGTAGAGAGGAGGAAGCAGGCTCCCTGCTGATCAGAGAGCCCATGGGGGCCTAGATCCCAGGACCCTGAGATCATGGCCTGAGCTGAAGGCAGAGGCTTTAACCCACTGAGCCACCCAGGCGCCCTGTTTCTTTTTTTCTTGTCTAATTGCTCTGCCTAGGACTTCCAATACTATATTTTAAAAGTGGCAAGAGTGGGCATCCTTATCTTGTTTGTGATCTTGGAGGAAAAGCTTTCAGCTTTTTATTGTTGAGTATGATGTTAGCTGTGGGACTTTCAGATATGGCCTTTATTATATTGGGGTACATTCCCTATACACCCACCTGTTGAGAAATTTTATCATAAATAGATGTTGAAAAGACCTTACTCAACTCATACTTGGAAGTTTGTGCCCTTTTTTACCAATCTCTCCCTATTTTCCCTTAACCCCCAGTATAATGCTAAGTGAAAAAGCTACACAGAAAAGACAAATACACTTCATTATTAATAGAGCTAAAGAAACTTTTGTTTTTGCATGTAAATAATAATACATTTAGTTTGAAATGTGTTAGCCAGTCAGAAAATCCACACTTAAATTCCCACAGTTTTTCACAAATATCTTTGCAGTATTAAAATATAATACTAGAATGAGTATAAAGTTTGCTAGGTGTGTAAATCATCTAAAAAAACAAAGTCATTGTGAGAAGAAGTCATCCCGTGTGCATCCTGCAATTACAATTTCAAATTGCTTTTTAAGCCGTGAAAGGATGTCAGCTTTTAAGCTTTTTCTTTTGGATACTCCCTTACTTATTTTTTATTTGGATTCTTGAAAGTTTACATTTCTCATCTTTGGGCTTAAATGATGCTGCTAGTATATCAAAATAGAAGTAAGAAATAGCTCTGTTCCAAAATGTGGAATTTTTTAGTTTGGAATTTTTTAGTTTGTCTCTGATTTCATTAGACTCATGACCTGATTTCCAAACAATACAGTTTTCTTTCCTAATCTTTACTGTCATTTTACTGTGCCTACGTCTGCCCTTTTATTTGCATTTCAAAAACCTCAATTCAAGTTCTAAATATTCTCACAGCAAGTTTTATCGTTCTCTCCTTAGCCCCTAACAGAAGACCTGGCATAGTGTTATTGTTGAATAAATGAATTTATGTGATAACTGGCTTGCCAGCTTTTCTTGGCATTCTGCATGGTTTCCTAGACCAGAAAAATTGGTAGCTTGTTCTAAAACTTGAGGTATGATCATTGCTTTCTATGGCAAATAATTCGGTTTTATTGATAATTGTCGTTCTTAGAAGGTTCTTTCTTTATGTTGACTCAAAAACAACTAAAAAAATAATCAGAATTTTATCTTTGGCTCTAGTCTACTTCACTCCATCTTTTTTCATGTAATAGCTCTTCAGGTATTCGGAGCAGGATGTTCTCTGGTCCCCTATTCCTACTTTTCTTTTTAAGTTTTCTAAATCTTTTAATGTACTTGTTTCCAGAGTTTTTACCAGTTTGAAAGAGCTGATCTATCAGGATGTTCGTTACAGTGTATTCTAGTTTGGATTCTTTAGTGGCAAGTAAGACAGACCTATTCATTCTATGGTAAAGATACCTCTGGAGTTTAGAGACAGACATTATAGTGCTGCCAGAGTTTATTGGAGGTAGAACTTAGCTGTACAGCTTTTCTCTTGGGGCATCTCTGCTTCTTTCTATGTGTGTATCCTCTTCACTTCTTTCTGCTGGCAAGTCTGCCTAGAGTTTCTGTTGTTCTCTAACTTGGGTTTTATACATGACCCCTTGTGCTGCCTGACCTTTCTCTACATCATAGTAAATCTTTTTCTTCTTCTTCTTTTTTTTTTAGAAGATTTTATTCACTTTTTGGACAGAGAGCGCCAGAGAGCGAGCAAGAACAAGCAGGGGGAGTGGTAGAGAGATAGGGAGAAGCAGGCTCCCCAAGCAGAGAGGCCCATGCGGGGCTTCATCCTAGGACCCTGGGATCATGACCTGAGCCTAAGGCAGATGCTCAACTGATTGAACCATCCAGGCCCCCCATCATAGCAAATCTTGATACATTGTTGTTGTTGTTGTTGTTGTTGTTGTTGTTGTTGTTTTACTGCTTTAGTCTCATTTTTCCTGTTTAAAATTCCCTCACAGTAGGGTTTGATTTGTCTAGCATATGTTTTTCAGTCAGGTCATTCTGGTCCTAAGTTGCTTGCCAATTTATAGATGCCTGTACTCACCTAATAGTCCCATTTATTTATTCAACAAGTATTTTATTAGGTATCTAATAAATACCAGGAATTATTCCAAGTGCCTAGGATATATTAGTAAACAAAGTAGGACAAAAATCATTGTTTTCATTCTAGTTAGATGAGATGGACAAGTAACAGTAAATATAATAACGAAATAAAGGATTTAGTAATTTCTTTCTGGCTGATGAGAGGAGTGGTAGGGTTGTATGTTTTTGAATGTGACTGCCGCCCTTTCTTGAACTGTGAGTGATGCCATTTTTGATAGAAAAGAATGTGAGCAGATGGACGTCATATAGCAAGTCTAGTGTGGGTAACTACCTCTGATCTAGTTCTTTAGATAAACATACCACAGAAAAAGATTTAATGAATTATATATTAGAGTAGCATCTCTCAAACTTCATAGTCTGTATTAAACCAGGCAGTATGTATTTTGTACATCTGTACTTGAAGCACACACAGAAAGCACTCAAATAACTAATTTTTGTCAATTGGTACAGACAGCAAATATCAAGCATCCTGGGTTGTGTAGAGCAGATTATTACATTTCTCTGCCTAATCAGTCCTTACTCAGTCGGTAGTTCTTCTGTGATATACTTCTTCCTTATTGCTTCTGGCAATGCTACACCTATAGTATATTAGTTAGCAACCCCAGCAAATATGCTGGGCTCTTCTGGGTCAGTGGCCAAAGCTAGAATAGTGACTTTGTCAGAGGGGTGATGGATGGTTGGATCATCCTGGGTCACTTGCTAATCCTTGTGGCTGAGCTGGGTAGCCCACAGCCCTAGCAGGACTCAGGGGAAAGTGGGTTACCAAACCTAAAGGAGGGAAAAGTGTGTCTGACCACACCAGTATTTCCTCACTCTTCCTAAATTTGTTTTGGACAGTTTGTCTAGCATACATACTTTTTTCAAAGAAAAGCATTTACAAATGTGCTGGTGTCCGGTTGAACATCCCCTTTTAATATATTAACTATATCAGTCATCATATTTCCTAATTTTATGATGGGGTAGGAGACCAGGGACTGGAAGAAAACATGAAGGCACTGATTTTAACTGCCCCTTCCTTTCCCAGTTTAGCGACCTACAGTGCAGTGGCAATCATAATTTTGTCTGTCTAGCACCTCTCCTTTGTAGGAAGTGGTCCCCTTTCTTTTAAGGAATTTCTTCCTCCCCAACTTAACAACTCAGCTCCATTTAATATGTGGTGCAAATAAGAGCTGCTTCTACAGCCACTCTGGTTCACATGGTATACTTTACTTCTGTGGACATCTGACTCTAGAATACTCTTCCCTTGCTGAGGCTTGCTTCTCAATGTAAAATGCCATCTTCTTAGCATTCTTTTTTTTTTTCCTTAGCATTCTTATATACAGCTGGTATTGCCTCTAAGAGTGTCAGATAAAATTTATAAACTAGGAAAATGAGTTTAAATATTCAGACTAAATACTTAAAAATCAAGAAACAAAAATCAGACAATGTTTTACATTTTGTAAGATACCTTCATAAGTTCCTCAAAAGTTGGTAGCTGCAGCAATTTATATGTTTGAGAACCAAGTTATTGTAGCTCTTTCCACATTTTATTTGTAGTGAGATATTACTTTACCATTTTTATATGTCTTTCTTTTTTAAAAAAGATTTTGTTTATATATTTGAGAGAGAGAATGAGAGAGAGAGAACATGAGGGGGGAGAGTCAGAGGGAGGAGCAGACTCCTCGCTGAGCAGGAAGTCCGCTGTGTGGCTTGACTCTGGGACTCCAGGACCGTGACCTGAGCCAAAGACAGCTGTCCAACCAACTGAGCCACCCAGGCACCCCTGTTTGTCATTTTCTAACCTAATTTCCATTTTCAGATAACATTATCGTATAACTGAAGTTATATCACTTGTGAATCATATTTCTGCATGCCTTTAGAAATGTTATATCAGTATTTCGAACTGAGCTTTCATGTTATTGAAACCCTACATATTATTTTAAAATCAGTAAATATGTTACTTCTGGAGAACTTTGGAAAGCTCTGCTGCTGCCAATTTGAGAGAACGTTTACTCTCTCAAATTAACAGTAATTAAAGCAAACCAATGTTTAGAATAGTTGGTAAGAATATGGTGAAAATGCTAATCTTAAAGAATTGACAGAATGTAAAAAGACTGTTGAATGTCTTGTAGACCCTATGGCATTGTGCTAGTAATAAATGAATAGATAAAGCTAGATAATATGATCTCAGTTCTGTAGAAAAAATACATATGTACAAAAACACATGTGTTCACAAAAAAACGGGATAAAATAGTCTAAAATATTAACAGTAACTTTCTCTAGCTGTGGAATTGTGGGTGGTTTCTTCTTTATATATATAAATATATATATTTAAAGATTTTATTTATTTGACAGAGAGAATAGTCTAAAATATTAACAGTAACTTTCTCTAGCTGTGGAATTGTGGGTGATTTCTTCTTTATATATATAAATATATATATTTAAAGATTTTATTTATTTGACAGAGAGAATAGTCTAAAATATTAACAGTAACTTTCTCTAGCTGTGGAATTGTGGGTGATTTCTTCTTTATATATATATAGTTGATCTATTCTTTAGAATCACAGGATAATTTTACAACAGTAAAATATATATATAAAGATTTTATTTATTTGACAGAGAGAAACATAGCCAGAGAGGGAACACAAGCAGGGGGAGTGAGAGAGGGAGAAGCAGGCTTCCTGCTGAGCAGGGAGCCCGATGTGGGACTCGATCCCAGGTGTCCGGGATCACGACCTGAGCCGAAGGCAGTCGCTTAACCAACTGAGCCACCCAGGCGCCCCTCTTCTTTATATTTTTATGTATAAAATTTTTAAATTTTAAAAATTTTCTACAGTTAACATTTACAATTTTTATAACTAGTAAAAATTAATATAAGGTATTTCTTGAGCCTAAAATATATTACATATCACTCTCAGAACTGAATAAACAGTATATGGATATCTTGTTAAATATAAAATAAATAACATGCATTTATCTCTGTTTGAAAAGACAGGGAGATGTGAGTTGAAAACAGTTTCTGTCAATATTAACAAATTTACTAAAATTAATGTTTAACTGACTTTGAACTAAATGCCGGGCATTCAGGATGCTCTGTGCTTGGGGGTACAAAGATGGTACTGAAAGAAAGAAAAGCTTGTTGTCATTTCTTCTAGAAAGTTTTCCATAGTATTCTCTGCTATGCTAGGTAAGGTTCCCTTCTATTTTTGTACTTACCATAATATACTAAAATTATCAGCTTATTTGTTTCCCCTAAAATTATGAATTTCTTGGGGATAGGGACCATGTTCATTTGTTTATCCCAGTACTTAGCAGTTTGTTGAATTAGCTCTGCTTGCCATGTCAGAAATGGTTATGTTTGAGGTACATTTTGAAGAAGTGCCTGTGATAAACCACTTTTATTTTAGGTTTACCTTGAATGAGATCCTTCATTCCCCTATAATGATGGATATATGAGGAGTTACTATACTGCAGCAGTTGTTCATTTAATTGAGAATGTTTTTATTTTGCCTTTTTCAAATGTGACCTTGTTTTTAGAACACAATACTGAGTTGTTCAGTTAAATGAAATAAACTTTTTACTTATCTCTTAAAGATAAAAATTTTGCCATAAAGTGATTGAACTCTAGATGAGGGCCAAGGGGGAAGTTGAATTCACAGGGAGAGGGTGATAGATGATGACGGATAATTTTTTAGATAGCAAGTGGAATCAGGTGTTAAAGGCTCCCTTAAGGTAGGTGTTCAAACAATCCGAGTGTTGTTGCTTTCACTACAAAGTCAACTGGGACAACATATAAAATACGCAAGGACCCGACGCTTTTTAAAAGTATAGCAAAAAGTAATTTAGATCTAACCTGTACTTTCCATCTCTAAGTTACTCACAGATTATAACTTCAGTGTTCAATTATTAGTTGATCTATTCTTTAGAATCACAGGATAATTTTACAACAGTAAAATTGGTGGTTTTCAAGCAGGGGCGATTTTGCCCCCTTTTCCCAGGACACTTGGCAATGTCTGGAGATGTTTTGGTTGTAATGACTTGGCAGTGGTAATGTGTTGAGGCCAAAGATGCTGCTAAACTAAGTATCCTAGACAGGAAGAGCCCTTCCCTGCCCCCCAGCACACAACAAAGGATCATTTGGCCCAAAATATCAATAGTGTTGATGCTGAGAAACCCTGCTGAGACAATTGTTAAGTTCTTAGACCGCTCTAAAAGTCCTTATTTTACCCGTAATAGTGCTCATGTACCCCATAACTGAAGTGTAGTGCTAATAGTCCCATTTCATTTGTCACTTTAAGATTACTTTGTCTTCCTAGAAGAGTTTTTCTTTTCTTTTTTTTTTTTAAGTTTCACCTAGATATACTGAGAAGATTGCTTTCCTTATTTGGGAACAGGAGTAGTTCTCATGGTATGGTAGAGGCTCTAGATTTTAATGCCTCTGTTTATTTTTCTTAGCTTTCCATATGTGTTGCTCTTTTGAGAGTCTGTAGGGTAGGAATTGCTTGTTATTTCAGTGGTATGTTTAGAAGGTAAATTCTTTTATGTCCTTTAAAACTTGAGAGTATTAATGTTATTGATTCATTCAACAAGTACTCATTTGTAAATAAGTATTATAAATAAGTATTATACTTATTATAAATAAGTATTAATATAAGAAATATTAAGACTTTTTTTGTGCTATGTAACTAATTTACTTTGATTTTAATAGGGTCAGGAGCAGGTCTGGGGAAAATAATCCAGAGATTTCCACAGAAGGACTGGGATGATACACCTTTTCCACAGGGAATTGAATTGGTAAGTTGGTGTTGCTTTACTATACTTTTATAATGATACTTTTCTCTTTGTGCTACATTTATGGTTATATTTATTTTATAGTTACTATTAAATAATTTGGTGTTTAACTGTAACATGTTACTAGAAAGAATCCCTCTGCCCCAAGTACAGTATCCTTTGAATATGTTGATTCTGGAATGCCTGTTTTGCTATTCTTTTCTCATTTAAACTTCTTTATAATATTAAAGAAGAAATTGATGGTCTTTATGTACATGGAAGCTTGAAAATTCCTCTGATTCATTAGTCAAAATCTTAGCCTAGTAGCTTCAGTGATAGTGTCACTAAACAAATACTTACTAAGGTATTTTGCAATATGACTATAAAGCTTTGTTCTCAAACATAGTGGAGTATTGGATATGTGTATATGGGTGTGTCTATATGTATTTATATTGTGCGGGTGTATACATACATACACACATGCGCGTGGAAACTGTTATCTAAAGCAGTTCTTGTTGAGAGAACATTTAGTATGATTTGATAGTGAAGAGTGCAAGCTCTGGAGGAAATTACAGCTGTATAGTATGACTTTAGTCGAGTTACTTAACTTTAAGCAGCAGTGTCCTCATCTATAAAATGAGGATAATGACAATACCAATCTCATAGGGAGCTGTAAAGATAAATTGGGAAAAAAAATATATGAAATGCTGAGAACAGTGGCTTCCATAAAGTAAGTGCTTAACAAATGAGGTAGCTCCTTGATAGTGATGATGATGCCTGTTGTTGTCATTGTTATTTGTTTGGCAGGTCGCAGCATCTCCCCTTCCTCCCCAAGCCCTGCAGCAGAGTTGTTCATTCTCTTGTTACCCTGCGTCAGAAATACCCATTAGGAATAAAACTGATGTTGAAAACTGTGAATTTTCTCATTTTAGCTAATGACTGTCCATTTCTGCTTATGGAGGATAAAAGATACATTGCTGAGTGCTCAAATCAACTGTATAAAGAGGGCTGTGAGTTCTGTAGACAGAAAGGGCAAATCTTGAACTTTGGTGTTAAAAATGAGGAAAAAACGTGAGGATCTAAGGAAAAGTAACTTTTTGTAGAGCTCCTTGTAGCCCTTTTGATTCTCCCCACATGCATACATATACTTGTAATTGGCCTTATGAATAGCCAGGTATTTGCACTAATAAAGCTTTTAAGCCCTGCTTCAGCATCCTTTTTAGTGATGATTGAAAGGGGGAAGTTTTGGTGCTGTGGACCATTGAGAACTCTTTTGTGAGTTCTTATTGTCCCTCACATCAAAGTGTGGAGGGATATAAACTACATCATTTTGATAGTGTGAATAGTAAACTCAAGAACAACAGACATTATTGGGGCTATTTAGCTATGACAGAGAAGGGATTATTTTTGAGTTTTGAAGGCCAAGGCAATGGATACCCTGATGTCTCTGATGTTTTTCCAGTAGTGAGGGAGAGATATTGATTTCACTACCTACTAAATGCTCTTTTTCCTTTGTCTGACAGACACTACCATAGTCAGTGCTATCAGGGTCTCTCCATTAACAAGTAGAGTCATACGTTGCTGACTGGTGAAGTGGAGGACCTAAGAGGTTGACAGAACTTTTCTTCACCTATGTTTTTCCCAGATGACCTCTTGACTGATTCTGAGCAAAGCATTTCAAGAGTTTTTTAGTGCTGGATTAATTTAAAAAGTATTTGAACTGCTGGATTACTTTGGAAGTTGTTTTCCATTTTAATTTTTCCATCATTGCATAGCAATTTTGATACCCTTAATGTCTCGTGTGCTTTGTCAAATACAAAATAAATTTGTTGATCCAACTTGTATCAAAGCCCTATTTAAAACATAATAGACTCATTAACTGTTAATTTTTGTTTTTTTATTTTTTGTTGCTTTGTGCTAAGCTTGATGTATTGGAAGTGTGTGACTATTCTGCATTTGAATAGCAATAACTTGAATAACTGTGAAATACTGTATAATCTAAAGTAACTCCTGTAATATCAAGACCAGATATAGGCCTAATAAAATTTTAGTCTAATGGAAGGTGATCTGGCTCAGTCCCTAGATGGTTTGCTTTTTAAAAAATTTTATTTATTTTATTGTGACAGAGAGAGAGAGAGAGAACACAAGTAGGGAGAGCAGCAGGCAGAGGGGTAGGGAGAAGCAGGCTCCTTAGTGAGCAGGGAGCCCGATGTGGGGCTTGATCCCAGGATTCTGGGTCATGACCTGAGCTGAAGGCAGACGTATAACCGACTGAGCTACCCAGGTGTCCTCCAAGTGGTTTGATTCCAGGGTGATTGTGACCCTATTCTAGTGATTTACAGGGGGGAAAAAAAATCTTAGCCCTTCCAAAGTAGTGTCACAACTTTTAGCATATAACATTATTGTTAATATCTAACAGTTGCATACGATTTATAGATTATGATGAACTCACATAAATTGGTTGATTGGTGGTAGTATATCTAATTTATAATAAGTAAACTGAAGATTAGAAAATTAAAACAATTTCATTAAGCTCTAACAGCTAAGATGCAGCAGAGCTAGGTTTTAAACCCATTATCACATGAAATAATGACTATTAGTCTCAGACACAATCTGAGGATATTCTGAGAGTGACACTTTATTTTTTATTTTTTATTTATTTATTTTTTTTTAAAAAGATTTTATTTATTTGACAGAGAGAAACACAGCCAGAGAGGGAACACAAGCAGGGGGAGTGAGAGAGGGAGAAGCAGGCTTCCCGCCGAGCAGGGAGCCCGATGTGGGACTCGATCCCGGGTCTCCAGGATCATACCTGAGCCGAAGGCAGTGGCTTAACCAACTGAGCCACCCAGGCGTCCCGCGAGAGTGACACTTTAAACTATGGTTGGCATTTATATTTTAGTGTAAATGCAAGATCTGAAAACAGGGTTCTATAATTTTGAAGACCTGAGGTTCAGAAATGTTAAAAAAGAATGCTGCGTTGTTGTATAGAA
Organism: Spilogale gracilis; assembly: GCA_004023965.1. Classification (NCBI taxonomy): domain Eukaryota; kingdom Metazoa; phylum Chordata; class Mammalia; order Carnivora; family Mephitidae; genus Spilogale; species Spilogale gracilis. Next base: position 24,315 of record PITA01005725.1, on the reverse strand, counting down.
ACCAACTTCACATGTTCATTTTGCCTGAGGACAAATCTGGGTTCAGAGTATAATACTGAAATTATTATCTGTTGTCTCCTCTCCTCCTCAGTCAGCATATATTTGTTGTCTATAAGTTCTGACACAAATTATTGTATTTAGCCTGAAGATTAAACTTTAGGACTTGTGGGAAAGGATTTTAGGTATCCATTCACTAATAAGTCAAAACCCAAATTTAATTTAGAGGATGCTGAATTTGTTCCTTCTGTTTTTATGTAAAGAATTTACCCTTTGGGCCCCTGTGTGGCTAGTAGGTTAAGTGTCTGCCTCCCACTGAGGTCATGATCCCACAGTCCTGAGTCTGAGGGCAGGCTCCCTGCTCAGTGAGGAGTCTGCTTCTCTGCCCCTCCCCTGGCTCCTGCTCTCTCTCTTTTTCTCTCTTTCCCTTTCTCCCCATCCCCCCGCTTCTTGCTCACTCTCTCAAATAAATAAATACAATCTTTTTAAGAAATTGTCCCTTTTTCCTTTTCATCTGTTGAGAAATGCTGAACTTTAATTTGGCTGGATTTTAAAAATAAAAATATGAAAATAAGTTAAACCAAACATAATGACTACTTTTCCAATTCAGGGATATTTTTATCTTTCTCTTGTGCTTTTTAGGCATACATGGAAACCACAGACAGTCATATAAATAAAGTTACAGTTAATTTTAGTAACAGTATTTCAAAGAAAATTTAAGAATTGTTTTGCAGGGGAATTCTATGGCTGACAATCTATTTCTGATTATGGGAACAAGTATTTTTATTGGCTAGGGTTTGGACATCAGCAAAATAGTATTGTTCTGGCACTAGCTCTTTTTAAAGATGCCCTGTCTCAGAAGTAAATCCTTTTGTGTTATGAGTCAGAAAATTTTGTGCCATATTCTTCACTGGAATGCCTGCACTGAGGCATTTGTAGAACTATCTAATTTTTTTTAGAAGGCTAAAATACTATGATAAAAAATGTCACTTGAGTAAAGGAGTAATAAATGTTTAGTAAGAATATTTAAGTTTCATGTTTGTAAAAAATTAGTTGAGTTATTTTATAGACTAGTAATTTGACCACCTTCAATATGAATCCAGGTTTCTGTAACTGTGAATATAGATTGGAGAAAAGAGGTGAAAAAAAAAAAAAAACCCAAGGGGCGCCTGGGTGGCTCAGTTGGTTGGGCGACTGCCTTCGGCTCAGGTCATGATCCTGGAGACTTGGGATCGAGTCCCGCATCGGGCTCCCTGCTCGGCAGGAAGCCTGCTTCTCCCTCTCTCACTCCCCCTGCTTGTGTTCCCTCTCTCACAGTGTTTCTCTCTGTCAGATAAATAAATAAAACTCTTAAAAAAAAAAAACACCAAAAAACTGTATATGCAACATTCTGAAGTTTTAATGTAGAAGTAGACTTAGTATGGGATGTTATTTGCACAGAGGAGATACTTTAATTTTTTAAGGTGTTTAGAATGCATCAAGTGTAACAAATAGGATAGCAGTTGTCCATTTGACCTGGATATAAATACTGGGTGGTCAGGGAACTGAGTGTAGAAAGGATGGAAGAGAATATTCTCCCTCTCTTGTAGAGGAGTATGCGTGAAAGGAGAATGAGAAAGGTAGTGAGCATATTGGATGATTGAATGAGGGTTCACAAAGATTTTAAAAGGCTATAGTTTTAGGCTGTTAGTTAAGAAGATGAAATATAGGGCAATAGGTAAAAATGTAGATTTATGCTTGTGAGTATAAAAAGCCACCTGTATAAGTAATTATTTAGAATGAAGAAGGCAGAATAATTTGCCAGCCAGAGAGATTTGATAAATACATGAATATAGTTAAAAATAAAAAATATGTAATTATAGAAGATATGAAAGATATTATAGGTAGTGTCCAAAGCTTTTGTGCTGACACGGGGCATTTGATGATGAATTCATTTTTTATTTTACTTTATTTTATTTATCCAGGTGCCCTCAGTTTGTTTGTTTGTTCATTTGTTTGTTTGTTTCTTTCTTTTCTTCTTTTAAAGATTTATTTATTTATCTTAGAGAGCATGTGTGCTATGAGTTGGGGGAAGGGCAGAGGGAGAGAATCTTAAAGCAGACTCCCACTGAGCGGGGAGCCCATAAGAGGCCTTGTTTCTCAGACCCATGATATCAGGACCTGTGCAGAAACCAAGCTTAACTGACTGAGCCACCCAGGTGGACCTGATGAATTCAGTTTTAAAGATGGTATAAAGAATATGTAGAAGGGCTTTCAATTTTGCAGAGAGTCAAGGCTGAAAACTAAGACTACTGCTCTGAAGTATGAAGACATGCTTTTAAAACATGCTTAGGACTACAAAAGGGACTTTTAAAGTTCTGTTCATGACAAAGCAAGTAGATATAAATGGAGGTTAAGCTGGTAAGTGGTGGTTTGAACTCACATTTTTGTTTTCTACTCCTAGACAATTGTGTCTTTGGAGTAATAAAACCACATGGCAGGTTGAAACCTGATGTGGTCTAGAGCATGCATCTCTCTCAATTGATCTCTGAAGTGGAGGATACTCAGTCTTAATGTTATTCTCACATTCCTCTATGCTCATTGAAGTGGGTTGTTATCTTATTCTAGACTTTCAGTACTTAAAAATTCTCTTAATTTTACTGATGCTTGGATAATTTCAGTTATGTTGTAGAATCTTTTACCTACCCAGTCTTTGTGGTCTGCTACTTCAGTACTGCTCTGAGAACCACTGTAGGCCAAGGTTTGCAGCCCTAGAGAATTTCCTGAGGAAGATGTAGATTTCTACACAGTCCTAAATTAATACAAGTTCTCATCATTTGCAAATAGCCTGGCCCTCATTACCACATGGAGTACTGCTGCTCATCTGTCGTCTAGTTGTATCACCGCTATGGATTATTCTACTCTTCTTAACTTCCAGTTCCTTTTTTGAGTCTTCTGTTTCCATTGATCTCAAGTATGATTAAGACTAGCCACCAAAATCTTTTTTTTTGACTTTATCTCTTTTAGCTATTATCCTATTTCTTCATTATAAAATGTTTCAAAATATTCTTCTTGATTTGCTGTCTTCGTTTTTCTAAGAGACAAGTGTGGTACAGTGGAAAGAATATGGCTCAAGAATTAAAACCTTGAGAAAAGTTTATTTACCCTTTCTCATAATACTTACTTCTCCTATAGGGCTGTTATCGGTCATTGTCTATTAATATTTTAATAAAGTATACTGTTATGATTTCTTGCCATCTACTCTCAGCTCATACACTCTTCTTATTCACATCTCAAGGGTTTATTCTGAAGTGTAGTTTGTGTTTTTCCCATTCTGAAATTACAAAGTTTTTCTCTTCTTACTTTCATGAAGTCTAATTAGTGGCAGTGGGATAGATGGGAGTGGGGTTTGCCATCTTCAGAGTGTTGTTCTCAAGGTTCATCTTGGGTATCACCACTAACAGAGTGGTAAGAGAAAGCATGGGGGATAGAATTGACTATTATGGGAGAGGCCTGGGAGGCTGTATAGTCAGTTCATTCGATTTATCAGAAGTCAGTTATGTAGCCACCATTAACTATAATGCGAGTTTGGCAAATAAAGCCTAGATATGTGTTTAGGAGAAAAAAGAAATAGATTTGGTGAACAACTAGCTTTTCTCTACCAGTGTTCTTGCTGAATTTGAACATCTTTTTCCTTATCCTAATTCTCCTTGACCATTTTATTTTGGGGCATCACTAATACTTAGTCTTTGTCTCAGTTACTGGCCCAGAGCTCCGGAAACCCTTGGAATTTACTGTGTTTTGTATGCTAACGAATAGCTGATTGGTTTAGTGGGCCCTAGATTGCTTCAGGAACCAACCCTGTGATTAGAAGTTTGGAAATTTCAGCCCCACCAGAGGGGTGAGAGGCTGGAGACTGAGTTCAATCACCAGCAGCCAATGATTTAATCAGTCATGACTACCTAATGAAAGTTACCATAAAAACACCTAAATGAAAGGGTTCAGAGGTCTTCATGGTGGGAAGGTAGTGTTCTTTGAGAAGGTATGGAGGCTGTGAAGGTAAGGTCTCCTTTCTCCATACTTTGCCTAATACGTCTGTTTGGTTGTTCCTGAGTTGTATTCTTTATAATAAAGTGGTAAATACAAATTTTTTTTTTCCTGAATTCTGTTTTTCTAACAAATTATTGAACCTGAGGCAGAGGTGGTTGGGTAAGCCTCTGAATCTGTATTTTGCATGCAGAAGTGGATATGCTTAGGCACCCACTTTGCAGCTAACATCTGAAGTGAGGGCATTCTTGTGGAACCTGAGCCCTGAGCCCTTCAGCAGTGGAGTCTCTGCTAACGCTGGGTAGCTAGTGTCAGAATTGAATTGAATTGTTGGACACCAAGTTGATATTGGAAAAAAACCCCATGCATTTGATTTCAGACAAGATACAAACAGTCTTCATCATGCTAATTTGATGAACAAACTCCATAGGTTTGTTTCATATATATACATACATATTTATTGTAGGGACCTACTTAGCCAGAGTGACTCCATTTTGTCTAAGCCACCATCTTGTTGTTTATGTTCAAACAAGAGCTGATGCAGACAACTGGTTAAAGGAAGAATGGGCGGCCAGTTCCTGCCATCTTGTTGTTTATGTCCAAATAACAACCAAACAACAACCGGATGGACAGCCATTTCCCACCATCTTGTTGTTTATGCCCAAACAACAACCGGTTCAGGAACAGTGGAGATGCAAATTAAGAATGGGTGGCACCAGTTCCTAGTATCAACACTTAGGACCAGGTAGAAGTGCCCAAATCCCCTAAACCTCCTGATCCTGAACAATGGAGATGCAGATTAACTGTAGGCAGCTCCGTAACTGCATTCAGCTGGTGGTTTGCGGTTTTGCCCTATAAAAACTAGCCTGTGAAACTAGGCGGGGTTGCTCTCTCTCCATAGAGACGGCCCTGACCGGTCAGTATGATTCTTGATGCTTTGCATTTCCCTGATGATCAGTGATGTTCACCATCTTTTCCTATGCCTGTTGGAAATCTGTATGTCTTCTTTGAAAAAATGTCTGTTCAAGTGCTCTGCCATTTTAAAAAATCAGGTTGGTTGTTTTTTGGTGTTAAGATGTATACGTTTTTTTAATGTATTTTGGATAGTAACTTCTTATAAGATGTGGGATTTGCAAATATTTTCTCCCATTCACTAGATTGCCTCTGAGTTTTGTTGATGGTTTCTTTCACTGTGGAAAAGCTTTTTAGTTTGATAATCCCATTTGTTTGTTTCAGCTTTTGTTGCCCTTCCCTAAGGAGACTGGTCCCCCCAAAATATTGCTAAGACCAGAGTCACAGATCTTATTGCCTATGGTATCTTCTAGGAGTTTTATGGTTTCAGGTCCTACACACAAGTCTAAATTCATTTTGAATTTATTTTTGTACATAGTGTAAGAAAGTGGCCCAGTTTCATTCCTGTGCATGTGGCTATCTAGTTTTCCCAGCTCCATTTGTTGAAGAAAGTGTCTTTTCCTCACTGGGTATTTTTGCTTCCTTTGTTATCGATATATTGATCTTGTAAGCATGGGCTTATTTCTGGGCCATCTATTCTGTCCCATTGATCTATGTGTTGATCTATGTGTTTTTTTCTTGCTAGTACCATACTGTTTTGATTACTGTGTCAGTTCTCTTTCTTCCTTTGTGTGTGTGTGTGTGTGTGTGTGCGTGCGCGCGTGCGCACGCCTGTTTTCTTTTCTCTCAGAAGTGGTATTACTATTCCGTCAGTCTTCTGTAGTTGAATCCTAGTCATACCTCACACCACCCAGAATAATTAACCTGAAATGGATTATGGACTAACTGTAAAAGCTGGAACTAAAAGGTTTTAAAAGAAAATTTAAGAGACCATCTTTGCAACCTTTAGTTAAGGAAAGACTTTAGATAGAACACCAAAAGCATGATTGAATAAAGTTTTTCTGGAGTACCTGAAAACCTTTGAAGAAGAATATAGCATTATGCAAAAAAGGTGGATATTCAGATAGCAAGAATTCCCATTTTGTTTCATAGATTTCACTTGGATCTACAGAATTTGGGTGCTACTTGAGCCTTCTTTTGTTGTTGTTGTTGTTGTTGTTGTTTTCCTTTAGTGAGGAGGGGGAGATGCAGCAGTTTACCTAGAAACTCAGGGCAAAGTTTTTTTTAGGTGTTATCTATGTTTCTGAACCAGATTTTATTCTTCAAGTTAGAATTTTGGATATATTCAAATATGTGGGGTGACTTTGACCATAGAACAACTTTTTTTTTTTTTTTAGATTTATTTATTTATTTATTTGACAGAGAGAAACACAGATAGAGAGGAAACACAAGCAGAGGGACTAAGATAGGGAGAAGCAGGCTTCCCGCCAAGCAGGAACCCCGATGTGGGGCTCGATCCCGGGTCTCCAGGGTCATGACCTGAGCTGAAGGCAGTCACCCAACCAACTGAGCCACCCAGGCGCCCTGACCATTGAACTTCTTAAACTACCATCTATAGATGGTAGCCAACTTTAGATATGAAAACATTATTATATGTGAAAGACTTCCATACTTTGTGGTATGGAAGAAAGAATAGTGAAATTTGGACTTTATCTGTCTGTATCAGTGTATATACTGCTATATAGATAAATTATTTATCTATAAATGACAACAGCCATTTAGAGAGCGCATCCATTTTCTAGGCTATATCATCTATTTTCAGAGGTGTATAAGGAATGATATTTTGATATGATCCATCTCCCTAGCCCTCAGTTTTTTGGTCTAATCAAGTTCTTCCATGATTTAGACATCTTATTTATTATATAGAATATATGCAGATATTTTTGATTGAGTTGGTATTACGCTTTGAGTATTCATGTAGAACTTTCCCAGTTATGGATATTACTGTGCGTGGTCATCTCCTTATATTATAAATGAGCCAGTTTTAAAAAGTGAAGTATTTGGTGGCCTCTAGTGGTACTCATGTGTCTATAAAAAGTCACTAATATCACCAATATACAAAATTTTAGGGGGAAATAGTTACTAAGGTGATAAAACACACACACACACACACACACACACAGACTTATCAAGGAAAAGTTTTTGATCTTTGAGAACTAAAATTTTATTAATCAATTATATATCTGTCAATTATGAATCTGTCAGTAATGTGGCTCTCTCTACTAATTGAGAACAAATTTTATCATTACTAGACTTCCTTTATTTTTCAGAAATATCTTGAGGGGGCACTCGGTGGCTCAGTCAGTTCAGCGTTTGCCTTTGGCCCAGATCATGATCCCGAGGTCCTGGGATAAAGCCCCTGGGGTCAACTCCCGCTGAGCAGGGAGCCCACTTCTCCCTTTGCTGCTCCCTGTGCTTATACTTTCTCTCTGTCAAATAAATAAAATCTTAAAAAAAAAAAGAAATGCCTTGAAATGATATACATGTACCTCAGTTGAAAATAATTTCTATGCACCATGTGCTAGGTCTGCAATAGTGTACCATTGAATTGTTCTGAGATGTTTCCATGCAGGGGTTTGGTAGGAATAATTTCTGGCATCTCCTTAAATATAATAAAAGATAAAAATAAGTATCAGTATTTCATAAATTAATAATACAGATAGTAAGTCCATAAAGTTTATTTCTTTAAACAGCAAATTCTGGCTAACTTAAAGATATTTCAAGTTTAGCTAAGAATTGTCCAGAATCTGAAATGTATGTAGAAATTTATAAAGGTCACTTCAGAAGTTGGGAAAATTTATATAAATTCAAGATTTGGAAAGCTAAAGAGAAAACAATTTTTTAAGTGCTGAAATTAATCTGCATTCATACTAAAAATAAGATATTGAAATCTTGAAATCTAGAGATTTAATAAGTTGCCCAAGATGATAAAGCTCCTAACTCTTGGCCGAGATGATAATAAAACTCTGGTCCTTTGACTCTCTACTAAAGCTTTTTAGAAATTAAAATATTTGTATTTGTTGGGGTAAACTCTCTTTAAAAAAATTTTTTTTTTCCTGCTACTTTAAAAAATGACAAGTTAGGGGCACCTAGGTGGCTCAGTTGGTTAAGCGACTACCTTCGGCTCAGGTCATGATCCCGGAGACCTGGGATCGAGTCCCACATCGGGCTCCCTGCTCGGCAGGAAGCCTGCTTCTCCTCCTCTCACTCCCCCTGCTTGTGTTCCCTCTCTGGCTGTGTTTCTCTCTGTCAAATAAATAAAATCTTAAAAAAAAAATGACAAGTTAACAGAATAGGCCTTATTCTAATTAGGCTTAACTGGCATTAGAAAGACATGAAAAGTGTTTCAACATTAAAATCAGAAGAGTCTAATGATACAAATCTGTGGTAACTAAGCAGTTGGTATTTTTTTTAATTTCCTTTCAAAATAGACTGTTTTATAAGAAATGGGTATCGCACATGTGAATTTGGGAATAAATAACTTTGATTATGACAACCACAGTATTCTAATGAAAAATTTAGATCACTACTGGTTTCATAAATGACTGAAAGATTTTATTAGGAGTATAGTAAGATCTTAAGTATTTTTCTCAAATTCATTAGTATGTACTTTAGAGAGAAATAAACTGATATAAAGCTTATATGAGATGTGCCATCAATTTGTGAATTAATTGTGATTCCCATTGTTCGAGGCACACTGGGCTCCAGGCAGAGATAGCTTTTCCGGAGACTTCTGAGTGCTAATAAATAAGATGAAGTAGAGTCCTAGATTCTTGTTTTAAATGTTTTACTTTCTGACAGGCCAGAGAAGTAGAGGAAGAGACATGCTTACTGTAGTTTTGATTTGCATTTCCCTGATGCCTAGTGATGTTGAGTATCTTTACTTGTGTCTGTTGGCCATCTGTATGTCTTCTTTGGAAAAATGTTTATCCTTGTTTTCTGTCCATTTCTTTTTTTTTTTTTTTTAAGATTTTATTTATTGATCTGACACAGAGAGAGATCACAAGTAGGCAGAGAAGCAGGCAGAGAGAGAGGAGGAAGCAGGCTCCCTGCTGAGCAGAGAGCCCGATGCTAGCCTCGATCCCAGGACCCTGAGCTCATGACCTGAGCCAAAGGCAGAGACTTTAACCCACTGAGCCATCCAGGCGCTTTTCTATCCGTTTCTTAACTGGATTATTTGTTTTTTGGATGTTGAGTGTTACAAGCTTTTATAGATTTTGGATACTAACCCTTTATCAGATATGTTATTTGCAATGTTCTTCTCCCATTCTTTAGGTCGCCTTTTAGTTTTGTTGATTGTTTCCTTCATTGTGCAGAAGCTTTTTATCTTGATGAAGTCCAGTAGTTTATTTTTGCTTTTGTTTCCTTTGTTTCAGGAGTCATATCTGGTAAGAAGTTGCTCTGGCCAATGTCAGAGAGGTTATTGCCTGTGTTCTCCTCTAGGATTTTGAGGGTTTCCTGTCTCACATTTAAATTTTTCATCCATTTTGAATTTATTTTTGTGTATGGTGGAAGAAAGTGGTCTGGTTTTCTTTTGCATCTTGTTGTCCAGTTTTCCCAACATCATTTGTTGAAGAGACTCTCTTTTTTCCTTTGGGTAGTCTTTTCTGCTTTGTGGAAGATTAGTTGACCATATAGTTGTGGGTTCATTTTCGAGTTCTCTATCCTGTTCCACTGATCTATGTGTCTGTTCTTGTGCCAGTATCATACATCTTGATCACCACAGCTTTGTAATATAATTTAAAGACCAGAACTGTGATACCTCTATCTCAGTTTTTCAAAATTTCTTTGGCTATTCAGGATATTTTGTGGTTCCATACAGATTTTAGGATTGATTGGTCTAGTTCTATGAAAAATGCTGTTGATATTTTGATAGGCATTGCATTAAATGTGTAGATTGCTTTGGGTAGCATAGACATTTTAGCAATATTTGTTCTTCTAATCCATGAACAAGGAATGTTTTTCCATTTCTTTTAGTAAGTGTTTTCTTGTTTTCAGAATATAGATCTTTAACCTCTTTGGTTAGGTTTATTCCTAGGTATTTTATTGTTTTTGGGTGCAGTTGTAAAAGGGATTGATTTTTTGATTTCTCTTTCTGATGCTTCATTACTGGTGTATTAAAATGCAAGATTCCTGTATATTGATTTTGTATCCTGTGACCTTACTGAATTTGTGTATCAGTTCTTATAACACTGGTGATTTTTTTAAAATTTAATTTTATTTATCTTTTTAAAAAATTTTTACTTTTTATTTATTTTTTCCATAACTCAGCAACGCTAGTGATTTTTAAAGAAAAAGAACAAGCTTGTGAGTACTTAGGAAAAACACAATTTCTCTTTTGGTAGTTTGCCCATTTGTCTAGAATTTTGCTTTAAAATTTATGGCCATTTTGAAATTTAGTTATGATTTAATGCCATTTCGTTCATTTAACAATTATTTATTCAGCACTTACTGTATGTCAAGCATAGTGTTGAAGATACAGCTGTGATCCAGTAAAATGCTTGTTTTCTTAGAATTTAAGTATCTAGTAGAGAGAGATTGGCACTAACCGTAATGAGTAAGTAAATTTTAAAATATGAGAGAAGTGATAAGCACTATTAAAAAGTAATACAGCAATAATAGAAAAAAAGAAGTTATAGAAATAATGGTGGCCCTACTTAGTGTGTAAATGACCAAGGCAACCTATTGCTTCTTGCCAAATAGTCTAAGGAAAGCAAATGAGCTAGGTTAAATAGCTTTTAGAATTTTGAATATTTCTGATATTACCAAGCAAAATTGTAACTATACACTTTATACTTTATTTATCATATATATATATAGTTTTTATATATACCAAATTATTATTATTATTTTTAAAGATTTTATATATGTTAGAGAGGAAAAGAGGGAGCAGGTTGGGGGAGGAACAGAGGGAGAGGGACAAGCAGACTCCATGTGGAGTACAGTGCCTGATATGGGACTTGATCTCACAACCCTGAGATCATGACTCAAGCCGAAATCAAGAGTGAAATGCCACCCAGGCACCCCTAACTCAGCCACCCAGGTACCCCTAACCTTACCAAATTATTAATGAAAATATCTTTAATATGAAATTGTGATGGATGTTAGTTTTTTTACTTAAAGTAACTAAGAATTATTCAGACACATGAGTGTACATGATCATCATTATAATTTTCTGGGATTAAATAGGTTACACATTTAATGTGCAACCTATTTGCATATGATACAATGTTTTCTAAAATACTGGTATTTTATACAAGTACAAGGGAAAGGGTGGAGAGATGAAGAGTCAGAAATTTATAGTTTATCATTAAAGCAAGGTAAGTACAAATATAAAAATCCTGTGTTTTTCTGAATTAATCCTGCACCTAAGCAGTTATTTAACTCATACAGGACTTTTCAGTTTGGGGCTTGGAAGGAAGAAAAATGATTCTATGTAATAGTGATACAGGGACTTCTCCATTAATTATTTGTTAATATATGGAATATAGCACCTAAGGATTTATTCTTTTTTAAAAAAAGATTTATTCATTTATATGAGGGGGGTTTTGGGGAGGTGCAGAGGGAGAGAGAGTCTTCGGCAGACTCTGAACTGAGCACAGAGCCTGATGCAGGGCTCCATCTCAGGACCTTTAGTACAGTTCATGGGCTTGGTCATTTTTTTAGATTAATATGATTATTTAGTTTCTAAAAAAGAAATGTGTATTCACACACACACATATATAGTTATAGTTAATTTGTCCTTTGAGATGACTAATGTTTAGTGATTCCCTTTCCCTTTCTTTTTTCTCCTGCTTGACAAAGATTTGTATGAAGAGACTGACTGGTAGCTTCTAGTTATTGGCAGTTTCTCTAAATGTCCTTCTATTAGAGTGTGATCCTCATTTAAAATCTGGGATGATGGGCACCTGGGTGGCTCAGTTGGTTAAGCCGCTGCTTTTGGCTTGGGTCATGATCCTGGAGTCCCGGGATCGAGTGCCACATAGGGCTCCCAGCTCTGCATGGAGTCTGCTTCTTCCTCTGATCTTTTCCCCTCTCATGCTCTCTGTCACTCTCTCTCTCAAATAAATAAAATCTTAAAAAAAAAATAGAATCTGGGATGATGATGAAAACGTTATGGAATCCTTAAAGTTTTGCTAGTCTAATTCCAACCTTTGTTTTGATGGTTAAATCAGTTTATTTCTCTTGCTACATGATCATGTGTCTTTAGCCTGTATTGAGTACTTCCAGTGATTTATCTTTAAGTGTTTTCTTAATGTTGGTTATGTGTGGACAGTTTGTTTGGTGCTGGGAGTGCAATGGTAAATAAGATGTGTCCGACGCCTTCATATTCAGTCTTGTAGCATTTTTATAGTGATGGTGAGCTCTTATAGTTTTATACATATCATCTTCAAGGCTCTTGCTCTTTTCTCTAAATGTATAACATTAACCTGACATATTAGGGTTAATATTACAGTTTTTTTCCTGTACTTGGGAATACTATGTTTTTTTTCCTTATGAAAAGCCTGTTTACTAAGTTTATGTTAAAATATTTACATATTCAGGGGCACTTGGGTGGCTCAGTCATTAAGCGTCTCCACCTTCCGCTCAGGTCATAATCCCAGAGTCCCGGGATTGAGCCCCACATCAGACTCCCTGCTTGGCAGGAAGCCTGCTTCCCCCTCTCTTACTCCCCCTGCTTGTGTTCCCTGTCTAGCTGTGTTTCTCTCCGTCAAATAAATAAAATCTTTTTTAAAAATCTACATGTTCAGATTCCTTTTTTGAAAGTTGGACATTTTAAAATGTTTGGAAGTGTCATTAAATTACAAATACTATAGGACTCAGGACAGCCTGGCTGGTTGGTGGAATATGCAACTCTTAAAGCTTAGAGTTGTAGGTTCAAGCCCCACATCAGGTTTAGAGATTATTTTATTTTATTTTATTTTATTTATTTTTTTTTTTTTAAGATTTTATTTATTTAACAGAGAGAAACACAGCCAGAGAGGGAACACAGGCAGGGGGAGTGAGAGAGGGAGAAGCAGGCTTCCTGCTGAGCAGGGAGCCTGATGTGGGACTCGGTCCCGGGTCTCCGGGATCATGACCTGAGCCGAAGGCAGTTGCTTAACCAACTGAGCCACCCAGGTGCCCCGAGATTATTTTATTTTAAAGATTTTATTTATTTATTTGAGAGAGAGAATGAGAGAGAGAGAGAGAGCATGAGAGGAGAGGTCGGAGGGAGAAGCAGACACCCCGCCAAGCAGGGAGCCCGATGTGGGACTCAGTCCTGGGACTCCAGGATCATGACCTGAGCTGAAGGTAGTTGCTTAACCAGTTGAGCCACCCAATTGCCTGAGATTATTTTAAATTAAAAAACAAAACGAAGAAAAGAACAAATGGTCTAGGACTCTTAATGTAATAAAATTAGATTTCTAGTACACACGCAGGGCAGAATGTTGAATCTTATCATCCTTTTTAATTACATTATACTGAAAGTGGGATTTCAGACATACAATCTAGTTGAGATAACAAAAATGGGGATTTTGTTCCACGTAATGCTGGATGTTATACTGTGTCAGTAAATGCTTAGGATCTTAAGTTGCCTTTGCTTTTCAAAAAGAAATTCCAACTCTTGCATATCTTTGGACATTATTTTTAGCTAGCTTGAAATAGATCATACTGAGGCTGCAGACTGGTACTATTGCCAGTAGAACTGTGAGCTCTCGCTGCTGCTTGGGTTTCGTTTTAGAGGTTTTAGCTGTAGTGCCACAAGGATATGAAGACCTTACAAGGCCACAGAGAATGTGAAGTTCATCTTTTCCATATCACACCAGATTATCTGCAGCAAGTTTCAAATGCCAATGGTGGTGTATTTTATAATATCAGATCACCTCAACTTTTGCTTCACATCAGCTACTCTCTTTGTATATGAAGGTAAAAGATTACCATTTGACTATGGTCATTTATTGTGTCAGTTACCAAACAGCTAGAGGAGGCATTTCTTCCAGATTTAAAACAAGTGAAACAGGAGGGTCCAAGTATAGGCCAGCATTATCTGTTATCTGGTATTTTTTCTGCCTCTCAAGAGGAAGAGCAGAAGATAGCACTTCCCATGTACTGGCACAAAGGGAGCTGGGAAGCAAGAAATCCATATGAGGACCTTCAGAGTTGTTTTAGGGCTTTGGATGACCTTTTTTTTTTCTTTTTTAAAGATTTTATTTATTTGACAGAGAGAAACACAGCCAGAGAGGGAACACAAGCAGGGGGAGTGAGAGAGGGAGAAGCAGGCTTCCCACCGAGCAGGGAGCCTGATGTGGGACTTGATCTTGGGTCTCCGGGATCATGACCTGAACCGAAGGCAGTTGCTTAACCAACTGAGCCACCCAGGTGCCTGACCCTTTGGTTTGGAGTAGATTAAAGAATGCTAAGAGCAAACAAGCTGTGGTAGCTGGGTATGTAAATTGTGCAGGGCCTCACTTAGCTGTGCCATCTTTGTGTTGAGATATTGAGATAAAGGACTATGAGCAGTCTTGTGACTAAAGGAATTGAGAAAGTTTAGAAACAGGGTGATTTATCATATGCTATGGACTGTTTTTAAGCTTGTAAGCCTCTATTTCTATTTGTTTCTATTTGATAATGTCTTTTAACAGCTCCAAACTGTTTCATTGATACCCATTGGAATAAAAAAAGTTTAAAGGAAGCTCTGTGCTTTCTTTAAGGTCGTATCAAGTATGATTATGGTAATTGAAGTTAGAACACCAGAAGTTAAAAGGTCACTGTCCTACTGTCAGTACTGTCCTTTCATATAGATTTTATTTCTAGGGCTAACGTCTTAAAGTCTCTGTTTCAATAAAATAGGAAATAAGAGTGATACATTTTTATTTGAAAGCTTTGCTTTTCTAGTATTTGGTATATATCTGGAAGGGAAAGTTAATCTACAGGCTAGAATGATAGATGGATGTTAATAAAGACAACTTTTATGAGAAAAGTAAAGTATTTTATTACCATTATGTTCCATAAAACTGATATAAGAGATGGTAATTCATGTGAAAAAGGTGTTTTATCAGTAAAGGTGGCATGAGCTATTTATTGGCTTTTTGAAAAGCTGATGCAGTTTTTGGCAATGGATCACCAGGATGATGGCGGTAGGAGTGGAAATGGAATGGTATTCAATTGACAGGGTTTGGTTGCATGACTGACTGACTATGGAATGCACTGAGAGACCAAAAGTTATCACACAGATTCAAAGTTGGGTGCTTGAGAGAATAGCAGTACCTTGACAAGATAGTGCAAAAGGAGAAATAATTTCAGGAGTGCCTGAGTGGCTCATTCAGTTGAACACCTGCCTTTGCCTCAGGTCATGATCGAGCCCTGCATCAGGCTCCCTACTCAATGGGGAGCCTGCTTCTCCCTCTTCCTTAGCTGCTCCCCTCGCTCATGCGCACGCTCTCTCTCTCTCTTTCAGTTTCTGTCATATACGTAAATAAAATCATAAAAAAAAAACAACCCGATTTCGGATCTGTCCAGTTTGACTACAAGTGAATTTAGGTGTTGTTAACACGTAGAAAGACAATTTGGCAGAATGATTAGGAGCATGGGCTCTAGAACTTGACTGCTTGAGTTTTAATTCTGGCTTCATGTAGTAACTCTGTGACCTTAGGCAAATTATTTAAAGACTGTACCTTTTCTTTCATTTTAATGGGAATAAAAATAGTATTTACCTTATAGAATCATTATGAGGATCAAATGAATTAATACACATAAAGTGCTTAGTGCATAGTACATTATAATCATTATATGTTACCTGTTGTTACTGTTGTCATTATTAAGTTGTGTTTTCCAAAATAATACTATGATTTGGGGATAAAACTTAGTGATATAAAAAGGATTTCTTTCACTTGGAGCAGTCCCAGGAGACTTAATTCTCTTTCCTTTCCTGCTCTCTCTACCCTCTCAAATTTATAGAACCAAGGTATAGAAAATTGTGTAGCTTTTTTTTTTTTAAAGATTTTATTTATTTATTTGACAGAGAGAAACACAGCCAGTGAGGGAACACAAGCAGGGGGAGTGAGAGAGGGAGTGAGAGAGGGAGAAGCAGGCTTCCCACCGAGCAGGAAGCCCGATGTGGGACTTATCCCAGGTCTCCAGGATCATGACCTGAGCCCAAGGCAGTCGCTTAACCAACTGAGCCACCCAGGCGCCCGAAAATTGTGTAGTTTTAATTATTAAATCATGTTAGTCTTACTGTGTATTTTAAGGAAATGGGAGATGGAAAGGTGTTTAAAAATGTTTTATAACTGTAATTATAGTTATTTTTGATTTTTTTAAAAATGCCATTTTGAAGATGTTTATTTCCTACTCTGGTCACCCTTGTTTGGACACGGTCTCAGCTCAACTAAATCCAAAGCTTGGGTGTCAGATTTCATTTTTTCCTGCTAGACCTCACTGCATGGAATTAGCTTTGTCCTTTAATGAATTTATCTGGTATTTTAGGCTATCCTGCACAGTTTTTGCTAACCTCTATCTTCATATACTTCATGGAACCTACAGGAAACAATTTGCTTTCTCAGAGGAACTTAAACTAACTTAAAGACTTATTTAGAAAAGCTGTTTTTCAGATATTAAAGATGAAAGGGACAGTCTAAGGAAAGCTGTCAGACTGGAGGAAGCCTCACAAGTAAACAGGACTGTCCCTAGTTATTCTTAGGTCTGTGGAATTCATACAGTTTTGGTTCCTTCTCTCTGATTTCCCTCTACTTGTCACCTTTAAATAAGCTAGGCTATGCATACCCTTTTCTGTCCATTTCTTATAAATGTTTAATGAGCCTGTCTGTTTAACTGCATGCCAGATAAATGTGTTTGAATATGGAATGAGTGTAGCAGTTTGATTCTGATAATTCATGTATCAAAACTTGTGACTGTTTTATTTATTTAAGGTTTTTAAAGAGTATATTTAAGATCACTTAAAAAATAATGTTCTCAGCTGCATTCTGATGTCCTTGACCACAGAGAAAGCAATGCCATTGTTGTTAATGCTCTATCTAGCTGCAAGGAAGAAACTCACTCAGATAGCTTTGTACCCTGAGTTCTTGTTTCAGATAACTCTGCTCTGAGTGTTCAACATGAGGGTATGTCTTTCCACTCTTGGCTCTCTGTGTATTTGGCAATTATATTCTTCCATTGCTCTGAAGGACAGAGGTTTAATTTAGCTCCATTATTTATCATCAGCATTCATTAGGCTTAGATTCAACTGCAAATAACAGAAAACCCACAAGAGTGGCTTTAGTGAGTTAGGAATGTATTTTTCTTCCCTTTAAAATATGGAAGTCTGGAGGTAGATCATTTGGTGTTGGTGTAGCAGTTTTGTGATTTCATTAAAGGCTAAGCTCTAACTTTTTTTTCCTGCATTTATGGGTTGTTACCCTTATTTTCATTTTCTTATTCTAGGCAGAAAGAAGGGAAAGCGGGTAGAGGATTAAAAATGTGGCTGATTCCTCCTCCGTCTTAGAAGAGCTTTTTGAGAAGTGCACCCATTGACTTCTGCTTATATCTCTTTGGCCAGAACTAGTATGTAACTATATGTACTATAAGAAAGACAGAAAAATTTAGTTGGTTTTTTGTTTGTTTGTTTTAAAGGTGAGCATATTGTCACCCCCAACAAAATCTCTTAATAGGGGAAAAAGGGAAAAATCGGTATTGGGTAGGCAGCTAGTTGTCTTCTTATCCTCCAATATAGAGTCCTTATAAGGCATACTTCAGCCGGACACCCCTACACTAACTGTGGCCAGGAAATTAAGATTGGTTTCTCTTGAAGTTCTTGGCTTTGTAAGTCATAAAGAACTGCTTTGTTGTTGTTGTTGTTGTTGTTGTTTTTTAAGTAAACTCTGCCCCCAACATGGGGCTCAGACTCACAATCTTAAGATCAAGAGTTGCATGCTCTACCATCTGATCCAGCCAGGTGCCCCTGTTTTTTATTTTTATTTTATTTTTAAAAATATTTTATTTATTTATTTGACAGAGAGAAACACAGCTAGACAGGGAACATAAGCAAGGGGAGTGAGAGAGGGAAAAGCAGGCTTCCTGCTGTGCAGGGAGCCTGATGCGGGGCTCTATCCTGGGACTTCAGGATTATAACCTGAGCTGAAGGCAGATGTTTAATGACTGAGCACCCAGGTGCCCTTGGTTTGTTTTTTAAAGAAGGGTGGTATAACTGGTAAGCACTGTGAGGCTTCATGCCTTGTTTATTAGGAGTAAAGTTAGTATGTTGTAGAAAGAAGTCATAATTCTGGATATATCCATGTATGTGACGGCCAAAAAAAAAAAAAAAAGAAAAAGAAAGAAAATTGTTGTCTTTAAGTAACTGAATCTCATTTCTAATTCAGAATCTTTACTCTTTCCAAATATGGTGATGTCTTTCATTATATGTTCTATTAGAAATGTACTTCTTAATTTCAGGGAGTTCATTAGTGTTTATTTAGTAGCTTTGAGTATTTAGTCGTTATTTGTCCTCTCCGCTCCTCACCGCTAAGTATTATAAGAAAAGCCCATCGTTTTTGCTTATCATTGTATCTGCAATGTCAGGTATATTGGGGGTAGTAAATAATATTTGATGAATCACTAATTGACTGAAAGAACAAGAATGGTAGCATTCTGTTTCACTTTGAATACTCCCAGACTGGGAATCTGTTATTTTAGAAATTTACCTTTTCAACTTTTGTACAGCTTTGGAGAGAAAACATAATAAGATAGAAATAATATGACTTTGGGGGCGCCTGGGTGGCTCAGTTGGTTGGGCGACTGCCTTCGGCTTGGGTCATGATCCCGGGGACCCAGGATCAAGTCCCACATCGGGTTCCCTGCTCTGCAGGAAGCCTGCTTCTCCCTCTCTCACTCCCCCTGCTTGTGTTCCCTCTTTGGCTGTGTTTCTTTCTGTCAAATAAATAAAATCTTAAAAAAAAAAAAAAGAAATAATATGACTTTGGAGTCCTTAGGACAACAAACTTTTTGGTCCACTACTGTATGTCAGGTACTACTTTAGATGCTGGAGTAGGAAAAAGAAGTACATGTGTTCCTTTATCTGTAGGAAAGAAGGGGATAAGCTTATAAACAGTACGTACCAAACTTACCATGAGGTATGTTGTATGTGTACACTAGGTTCTAAAGGTAGATCCTACTGGGTTAACCTAGTTTGTAACAGTGGCTTTGAAGAGAGCAGGATGTGGTCCAAGAAGACTTTGCAGAGAAGGTGGTCGTAGCTATCTGAGTGACAATTAATCAGATGAGGTGAGTGAGGATCACGTTCTGGATAGAGAATAGCTCTTCTGGGGTGCCTGGGTGGCTCAGTGGTTAGGCGACAGCCTTCGGCTCAGGTCATGATCCTGGAGTCCCGGGATCGAACCCTGCATTCGGCTCTCTGCTCAGCGGGAAGCCTGCTTCTCCCTCTTTCACTCCCCCTGCTTGTGTTCCCTCTCTAGCTGTATTTCTCTCTGTCAAAAAAATAAATAAAATCTTAAAAAAAAAAAAAGAATAGCTCTTTCTGCAGGGGTACAGATACGAGAGGATACAAGGCATACAAGGATTGGCTGAAGGTATAGGAACCAGCTGATGGAGAACTTAAATTTTATCCAGAATATCATTAAAGACATCTTCAAAAACAACTTTTTTCCCTTTCCGATAAAAAGGGAAGCCCATTTTTATCTTATAGAAGATCTTAGAAAGACAGAAAAGTGAATAAAGAATATGAACCCTTTAACTAGAGGTCACCACTTTTAACATTTTGGTACATTTACTGCCATAATTCCTCAATTTCTGTCCCTTCTGTCTTCTCTCCTCTTCCCTTCTCCTTCTTCCCCCTGCCCTCCTTTGCTTTTTTACCCTTCTCTGGCCTGGTCTTGTTGGCCCATCCCACAGCTAAGTGAATGAATCACTGAAAAAGGAGGTTAAGATATAGCAAGGGGCAAAGTTTTGTGGTAGAGTCATTTTCTGAAATAAGTATTATAAGAGAGTCATAATTTGGGGGGATAGAGAGTTTGAATTTGGTTATAGGTATGTTTTGAAATTTCTTCATCAACACCTATAGCAGTTAGTATGTATCCAGTTGTATTTTAGGAGCTTTCAGAAATTATTTAAATCTCAGGGACAACCTTACAAACTATTAACTATTCCCATTTTATAGATGAGGAAGTTGAGGCATAAAGAGGTCACACAGTTTGTTCAAGTCTCTATTCGCTGTAATTGTGATAGACCCTGGAATCTAGGTCCTGGATTTTAAGTCATGGTAGTCTGTCTGCAGTGTTTATGCTCCTTACACTATACTCTCAGGTTGAGGCTGAAATGTGAGTGAAACAGTCAAGTAAATATATTCAGCAGGCATGTGGTTATGCATTTGAAACCCAGGGGATAGGTCAGGATCTGATTTGGAAGTCATCACACAGGAGGATATTAAAGTTAATGTTTCTAGTACCTTCAGTTATATATTCTGTGATGGTAATGAGTGTGCCTTGTTTTCTGGCTGCTTTTCTCTCAAAATCTCCACTTTGGCACTATTCCTTTTAAAACTGTGCCTTACATAACTAGATGTAGAAGTTGTAACGCAGAGAAAATGACTATATTTTCCCCCTTTAGCATACATGTTACTTCTATTAATGCTTTCATTGTATTATTGCTTCCCCTACCCTTTCTTTATAATAACCGTACTATATTGCCCAAACACACATATTGACCTTGTGGTCACAATCCGACACCTGCTACTCCTCTTAGGTTTTGTTTACACATGAGCTTACCAAGATAATTTTCCCTATAATATACTCATACAGTTGATTTTTTTTTTTGAACCAAAATGAAAATCTTAGATGGTACCTATAATTTATTTGAAGTTCATAATTCTACCTAGCCATTTTACTTTTCCTTATCATTTTTTTTGTTTTTTTTTGTTTTTTAATTTTTTTATTTTTAATTTATTTTTTATTTTATTTTATTTTTTAACTTTTCTTTATCATTAGGGAAGGAGTCAAAGAGCAAAGGAAATTTCCAGAAAAAACAAAAATATATATAACCTTTCCCTAATGTTCCTACTTCTGAATGTTCTTGGACATTGGATGTGTGTCACAGAATTAACTTATATACCTTGAAAAATGCCGTGTATAAAAAAGGGAAAGTCAAAACTGAGTATGTGAGGTCATTTAAATCAGTTTTGCTTATAAGTAGCAGTTGATCAGATCAGATAAAAGGAATTTTTTTTTTGCTTTTTTAAAAAGTTGATTATCTTTAGAATAGAAGTATATAGGGGTGTAGTTGTGGATGGTTAGTGGTTTGCAATTATACCTCAAGAACCTGCATTTATATGTGATAATTTTTTTTTTTTAAATTTAAGAATTTACTTATTTGTCAGAGAGAGAGCACAAGCAGGGAGAGTGGCAGGCAAAAGGAGAAGCAGGCTCCTTGCCAAATGAGGAGCCCAGTGTGGGACTCGATCTCAGGACTTGAGTCGAAGGCAGAAGCCCAATCAACTGAGTTGTTCAGGTGTCCCAAAATTTAGACATTCTATGTCTAAAAATATTGACTATAAGGAAATACTGTTTTTTGTTTTGTGGGAAGCAGTCTTTTAACGTTAAAAGAGCCTGCTTTTCAATCATTAAGGTTGGGCTTATTTTCTGGGTTTGTTTTGTTTGTTTGTTTGGTTGGTTGGTTTGTTTTTTTAAAGCTTTAATGAATTGAAAGGTCAATGCTATATAGAAATGGGTTTTATCTAGCCACCT
Organism: Spilogale gracilis; assembly: GCA_004023965.1. Classification (NCBI taxonomy): domain Eukaryota; kingdom Metazoa; phylum Chordata; class Mammalia; order Carnivora; family Mephitidae; genus Spilogale; species Spilogale gracilis. The sequence goes on along the minus strand of PITA01005725.1, from coordinate 2,647 downwards.
GTGATATTCAGTTACTTTCTGTAAAGTAAATGATCTAATAGCATGTCAAGTTGGATTTTTTAAAGATAAAAACACTTTAAAGTGCTTGGCAATTTCCCCCATTTCTATCTGTTCCTGTAATGTTAAAAAAAACTGATAGGACTAGAAAAATAAAATTAAGAAGACATTTTAAAAGTTACTATATTGTAAGAGAAGAAGGAGTTGAAAATTGTCAGAAATACGAAGGGTATTTAGCTCTTTAATTCTGTGTATGTATGTATATATACATGTATGTGTGTAAATATAGTTTAAAAGCACATATGACGGGTGCCTGGGTGGCTCAGTGGGTTAAAGCCTCTGCCTTCAGCTCAGGTCATGATCTCAGGGTCCTGGGATCGAGGCATGCCTGTCTGCCTACTGGTGATCTCTCTCTGTCAAATAAATAAATAAAATCTTAAAAAAATAAAAGCACATATGAGCTTTTAAACTATATATCACCATTCTTCTAGAAATAAAATAAAATTTTAACAAAAGAACATATAGAATTTTTAGACTATAAAGATATACATATATATAATTTTTTGTCATTACCCTAAAGTCTCATTTTAGATTTCCCTTTGAAAAGTTCAAATACATGGGGACAATATATCTTTTAGCATGATATTGCCCCTTTTCTTGAACCAAGAACACTTTACACATTTTCAGAATCTCTTGTTAATTTCACCTTTTTAAAATGTTATCTGTCAGCAGAACATGCAATGATGTTAAAAAACTTAATGTCTCTAGAAATGACTTTTATATTTTCCAACAGTTGAATATTCTATTTTTATTTTGAGGGAGATTGAATTGTGGATTAAGTGTGACCAAGGTATAAAACAGTTTTCTAAGTGATGGTATAACATTTACTGAATTGTAACTGTCAGCAAAAATAAAGTTGACTAGCATTTATTTTCCATGTGAACAACATTGTAGTTTATTGCTGTCTGTTTATTACCATTAAAAAGTAAGTTTGGTTAGTTAAAGTTTAACACCAAATCTGGCTATAGAGAAAGAGTAGGTATTCAGTTATTCAGAGAACTTTCAGTAATAAAATAGGTTGTCAGAATTTTGTGATTTTGTTGGAGTCCAGAGGTGGGTAACTTCCATTGTTTTTAAGTTAAATCAGTTTCTGGGTTTATTACTAAATATTACAATAGGCTACATTGTAGATGTATAGGGTGAACCAAAAATAGATCAGCCCTCACAGGGGCTGCAACCAAGCTTTGAATTACTTTAACTCCTGATTGGATTAAGGTTATCTGCTATTTCTAGAGCCTTTAGGCTAGTTGCCTGCTCAAAGAAAACACAAATTCTCTTTGGAGGAATATACACCATTTGGAATCTCAGATTACTTCAACCTTTTTTTCAACCTTTATTTCAACACACAATATTCAGCATCCAGTTGAAAGTAATCAGATATTCAAGGAGACAAGACAACCTAACAAAAAAACTAAGATACAATAAACAGAGACAGACTTACAAAGGATTCAGATAGTGGTACTCAGACAAAACTGTGCTTGATATGTTTAAAGAAATTAGAAGATTAGCATTTTGTCAGAGCATTGATAATGAATGAGATAACTAAATCAAATTCAAGAGCTGAAAAAATACAGTACTGAATTAACTAACCAGAAGATTGACTTAATAGCATATTAGGCATTCCTGAAGAGAGAATTAGTAAACTGGAAGATAGGTCAGAAACTGTCTTTCAAACTATATCATGGTAAAGGAAAAAAAAAAAGAATAAAAAGTACAGAAATGAGTAGATGAAAATGAATCAATGTGTAAAATATTGTAAGGAATCACTAAACAATAGTAGAACTAATAAATAATTCAGGGAGATTGTAAAATATAAGATTAAAATACAAAAATTGGTTTTGAGTATTTATTAGCAATGAACTATTGGAATTCAAATTCATATGGAAATGTGAAAGAACTAGAATAGGAAAACAACATCGACAAGTAAGAGCAAAGTTGGAAGATTTTTTTTTTTTTAAAGATTTTATTTATTTGACAGAGAGAAACACAGCGAGAGAGGGAACACAAGCAAGGAGAGTGAGAGAGGGAGAAGCAGGCCTCCCGCCGAGCAGGGAGCCCAATGTGGGGCTCGATCCTGGGTCTCCAGGATCATGACCTGAGCCGAAGGCAGTTGCCCAACCAACTGAGCCACCCAGGCACCCTCAAAATTGGAAGATTTTAACTGAAGGCATATCAGTAAGCTGCAGTGATCAAAACAGTTTAATACTGGAGTCAAGATAGATAATGGAACAATATTAATGCATCAGTAAAACAGAAGAAAGAATCTTGACATAGATACACACACGCACATACATATGCAACTGATTTTTAGCAAAGTTAGAAAGATGGTTCAGTGGAAGAAAAATCAACAAATGATGCCAAAACAATTGCATAACTTTCTTTTTTTTTTTAATTTTTTTTATTGTTACTAAATTTTTTTTTTCCAGTGTTTCAAGATTCATTCCCCATTCCCCACACCCAGTGCTCCCCGCTTTAGGTGTCCCCAGTACCCACCACCAGGCTCTCCCATCCCTCCACCCCCCTCCCTCCAAGTCCCTCAGTTTGTTTCTGTGTTCAAAGTCTCTGTTGTTTCGTTTCCCTCCCTAGATTA